>JAVTVY010031905.1:0-118418 GCA_036873755.1 Hanleya hanleyi | reverse complement strand
TGTCTCCCCTACATGTATATGGCATTTATCCCGTGGAGATCTCTCCCCTGGTTGATACATGTATGAAACAGCTACATTCTGTTAAACTGTTGTGAAATAAAAATCATGCATTTACTAATTTAACTGGGAGAGGAGTCCTGTATGAAATTTATATCTGCTTACTAACTCAAGAACAAAGGTTTACTTCATCACTTTCCTGACATTTTTCTTCATTCGTGAAAATTTTTCCCACCTGAAAGGAACCTTTTTGAAGGAAAATAATATTTTCTTATGTTTGACTTTATCGAACTCAGCGTGGAACGTGTAATCTCTTGTCTCTTGTTTCAAGGCCACCTAGTTACCAATCCTCTCTGGATTGGTAGCTACTAAGTGAGACCAAGGCCATTAAACAACCTTTCCTTCTCACAGATAGCATCGATCCCGGGAATAAGCGCAGCTAGAATTTTTCTTTCGTTTTCTTAGAAATGTTAGTGTCCCAATTATTTCCTCAGAAATGTCAGTGTTCCTCACATTTTCCTAGAAATGTTAGTGTTCCTCTCTTTTTCTCAGAAATGTAAGTGGTTATCTCTCATTTTCATACGCCTACTATAACAAACAGACGTATTAACCCTGTCAATCCTAGGCGATTTGGGGTCTATTCCAGCCTGAAGGGGGCAGGATGGCATTTCTACTCTCCCATATTTATTTTCAATACCCCGTGAGGTAGAGGATTGAAACTTCCCATATTTTATATTTGGGTTCACAAGAGAATGTCAAAAAACAAGATAACCGCCTCGATGATATCTGAGGGATGTCGCCTATTTTTACTGAGTTTCTCTATTGTATGTTGTTCGATATGTTCTCTCGAAAATCGCATTAATATGATAGAGAGTAAATAGTTTTGGCACTTCGACTAGAAAATCGAGAAAAATCCACAAAAACGACCGAAAATAAGACCTTTTGAGTACAATTCGAGGCCGCCATTTTGAATTTACCCTTGGTCATTTGCACTTAAGTTTCAGCTCTCTTGTTCTTTCCTTCCGTGGTTGCGATGAAACGTTAGGTAGGGTTTGGAGGAGTCGGCCGGATGTGGTGCCGATTTCCGTTCGTCCTGCCATTGAGTCCGTCTTTCCGTCCATTCGTGTTCGGTCTGTAGCTGTGATAGTTTTCTATCTACAGTTACGTCGGTAGATACATGACGTCTATGCGGGGTGTCGCGTACCGAAATCGAGGTCAAGGTCAGAACAGGAAATGATTGAAAATCTCTCTTTGTTTGTGAGTGGATACGCGGATTTTGTTTCACGAAGATAAAAATAAAGATGTGTGCAAACCTAAAATGACGAAATCATTAAAACTTGCATAATGTGCGTGGATACATTCGTGGTGGCCATGTGTCACATATCAATATTGACGTTACGGTCAAAGGTCAAGGTCACTGTGGACCAAAAACCAGGAAATCATGAAAAATTGCATTTCATTTTCTTGAATGTATACATTTATACGATTCATACTTCATGTAAGAATCACGAGACAATGCATACAGTAGCCAAGTCTGCGGACAGTAATGCGTCTAGACTTGAGCCTCTTCAGCGACATAAAGACTCAGACAATAGTTTTTCCTACATGAAGCATCTTTCATATAGAGGTGATGTGTTGAGTACGAAAACAAAGTTCTAAGGTCATGGTCGCTCAGCCCGAACATCAGGAAATTGATTAAATGCAGGGTATCTCATTTTAGTCGAGGATTTTGGATACTTCATACGTTTGTCATGTGAGATCAACTTGATGCCATGCAGTGATGAAATACTGAGTAGTAATTCTATTATCCTGCTAATGATATTGTTGACTGATAAGTCTTGACAGCACATCTGTACTTGCAATTGTCAAACCCGACAATCGATATTCAGTCGTCTTTCATAGAAGAATTTCCGCGGCAATAATCGAAAGATGTGTATGATATAGAAATGATAAAACAGAATATGGTTCTTACAAGCAAAAAGCGGTGAACATGTTTCAGTGATGTGAGCAAAGCATGAATTCAAGACAACGTACCTAAGATTTCAGGAAATACATATAACCAGGATCAAATCAACTAGAATAGTGTAATGTAACATAAGATTATATTACCTATAATGCATTGGCCACCGCCCTCTTGCTTATATATGTAAGAGAGAAAGAGAGAGAGAGAGAGAATTAAGGTTTAAAGTCGCCTTCAGCAATATGTCCGCTATATAGCAACACGCATGATGTGACCTGGTTGCGTAGTAAGATTGAGATGTGTTGTGTTCGCACAGATTCAAAACCAAAATGGAGTGTTGCATCGTGGGAGATGAGCTTAAAGCTGGAATTCAAATACTTAGCCCATGAAACTCACATAGTGTATTTTGTGTGTATAGACTGTGCAAGAGTCTATGGATATAGGTTGATTGACCAGTGTCATTGTCGTCTATGTATTCTAACCTTGTTACACAAGTCAAGTTCGCTTGCTTATGTTAAGACCAATGTGAAAACGAACCTGATTGGTAATGAAGAAGTACAATATATCCAAATATATGAGGATAACACTTTACTTGGAATATAATAGGAAGACAGTTTTCTTGGTAAAGCATCCACAGAATAATTGGGTATAAATTTTACCCACTTTTCAAGTAATATTATTTTTCATCTTATCACTTTGGAGTCATTTGCATAACCCTCCGAGCAGGGGATCATGTGTGTCGGACGAGAATGTGTAGGGGAATAAAATACCTTTTTTTTTTCTTCTTCGAAATTTTTGCATACAGGAAAGCACGGCAAAAAATCCGAAATTAATCCTGTTTGTTATTTATCTACAGCTATATATAACCATACAAATAGGGTGTCTGGTTGGATTGTATATTGATATTGTTAATATTATAGATCGTGAATATATAAATGAAATTAATTATCAAATATATTAACATTGTATATCTAAAACTGTCTCCTGGTTCCAAGCACGAGTGAGAACGAGCATATGCACCGAGACAGACCAGGACTCGGACGGACCACGTTATTTAGAACGAACCCAGATACACAGTATTTTATCAAAGCGGTTCTATGACTATAAGATGGGAACAAACAAAAGAAAGTTATGTCTACAAGTGGGGACCTGAACCGTGCCGTATACTTTGTACATAAACATTTAACAATGATGTAATATGTATTTTGCTGTTATCTCGTATGTTACTTTATAATTATTTATATAATTTCATATCCTTACAAATGAAATCAGACCACAAATGTAATGATATTAGAATAGCATTGCTATAATGTGCTGTAAAAGTCCTTGTGGACGGCATTTCATATTAACTTCCGAGCAAGGACGTGGAAAGTCACCGCAATTAATATAACAGAAAACTAGTTTCGAGTTATGTGTAAGGTTAGTAGCCGACGAGCAGTCTTATAATTAATGGCGTAAATGTTTGTGGTGTAAGGACGCTGTCAAAGTAACGGATATTGTCAATCCTTAATGATATGTTATTGTATCATATGTTCCGTTGATACAATAGAACACCATCGACCGAATGTGAAGATAGTCGAGTTACATGGGACATACATGGCACGTCACAGCTGATGGATCGAACACAAACAAATTAAGCACAATGGTGTTTCTCAAAATAACAGGTCGCAAGTGCCAATGCTTATTCTATGACAGCACACTTTGTTACAATAACAACTGGGCTAGTCTCTTATGGAAATAAAGGCGCACATTTCCGTTAAAAGGACACTTGACCGAACATGCCGTTCTATTAATCGCGTGTTATACGACGCTAAAACTCTGTAAAACCTTTTACGTTTGTTCCATACAACTTGCCTACATTTATTCATGATATCTGTAGGATAATACCATAATATTTCTCCGTGTATAATCCAACAGTTCGTCGGAAGAAAACCCTATGACCGGTTGAGCTTACAAATATTTGAAACGCATTCGTGATATCAGGCTGTACACCCAAGAAAATTCAATTGCTTGTATGACATTCACAATATTTTTAGTTCATTCTTGTTAGTCTATTGTTGCATGTTGACAGTACCCACACTCTCATCTGAAAGGGATTTGAATCGGGGGCCGTATCAACCCATGTACTTCAATATCCTCATGGTACTCATATTATCAGTGACAATTAAAACGTGACTGAGATACATCATTCTTTAGATGACGACTTAACAACGAATATTATGGATTAAGAATACTGATCAGCGATACGGATTTGATATTTTTGGAACATCATGATGTCTTGCCGGCATCATTGAAAACTGTTGACCGCTTCTCTCTTGCAGGAAACAAGCCTATGTTTATGTATACTATGATTGTCTTTTTGAATTTGGTGCTAATACTGCTATATGGAATATGGAATAGGTCTTTGGATTATGGACGCGGATATTCTCTAATGGACGACGGCTGAATTATGAATGACGGACCAGACGCTTGTAAAACACCCGTGCTCGTCAAAAAAAGTATTGCGCAGCGTAGACTCGTGTTTGACTCAACTTCGTGTAACTTATCTAACTGATTAATGTTTTGAATATTTATCCCCTGATGTACATTTTGGAAGAGATGTCGATGCCACCTGCTAACTAAAGATCGTAACTTTTTCTCGTGGGGTTTTGGTTAAGACACATACACTCTCGCACATATGTTGATCAGTTCAACTAGATGTACATGTTGACAGTCGACAGTTCTTCAAATTCCAATCAAACAGCTGCATCGGTTTCTAATGTGGTGTGTTATATTTTTACATCGAAAATATTATAGTAGGCCGGCCAAGGACACGAAATGTAACTTTTTATGGCAGTGTTTGTTACAACTGTGTACCCATGCTAAGTTTAGTTCTTTGTGTGTTAGGGTTCAAGGTGAGAAGGGATACCACTCGTATTTTGAAAAATAAAGGTAATTTTTGGGTCACCATCTAGGTGTGGAGAGTAGTTTAATGATTGGAATTGGGGTCATTTTAAGGTCAATTTAAGGCTATTTGAGGGGTCAAATGAACGAAAATCCCTTTTTAGTTTATATATATTGTGTTGTTTGTTAATTACTTTAGTGTGCACTGTGTTTCAAGATACAAATGTAAGGGGTGGATACCAAGACACCTTCTGCAAACTGAGGTCATTAGGAGTTTATTTCGATGTCAAGGCTTTAAACAATTTTATGATATTCTTTGTAAAGCAAATGGGTCATCAAACTGAAGTAATTCTACGGGGTGAAGTTTAAGATAAGAGTGGATACCAAGCGGATATGAGCCATTCATTTTAGGTCGCTGCCATTTACTTAATGTTGATGGCGCAATTTGCTCCATTATAAAATCCAAAGATGGACCTTAAAACAATTTCATACATTTTGTATGCAATTGTTGTAAACGAAATGGGTATCCAATCTGAAGTACTTCTGATGTGTGGGCGAATGTTAAGATAAGTAATGTAGAATATTTCAGTATTTTTTATTTGTGAATTTTGGCAACATGCATTTTGATAAAGTTTGAACCTTGCCGATCTAGATAAATGTTGTTGCCAATTCTTTTTCTGGAGTGTGAAGCAGTTTAGGAAATTTAGTACATCTTTGAACGTTCGCGGTATCACCAGAATGATTGAAAATCGAAAGCGAAGACTTTCCGTAGTTTTGGAATATTATATATGGCTAATCTTGAGCCCATTTCGATAATTCTAGTGATTGACCATTATGTGCTGATTCAAAATGGCGCTCATGTGGGTTCATCCTTAAGTCGACCGTTTTCAAATATTCATATAATAGGCATTAATCTTAGCTCATTGTGCAAATTAATTAACACAAAGCCTAGCCTCACATCAAAGCCTAGACCCTTATGCCTATTTTTGAATCTGTTTGCTTAATTTTCAGCTTAAAATATGATGGTTTAAATCAAAATGGCGGACATTTGAGGTCATCTGCAAAGCCGCACTTTTTCATGTTGCTCGTGTACATGTAGTTCAAGGCATTATTCTTGGCTCCCTAAGAAAATTTATGAAAATCGGGGTATCTCTTATCATAGACCAACATCTTATTCTCATTTGGAATCTATTTACGTATCCCTAAGTTCAATATTTGGTGGTCAAATTCAAAGTGGCGGCCATATGGAGTCATTTGAAAATAATACTTTTTCTTGTTACTCGTATAGTTCAAAGCATTATTCTACCTCTTTTTTGCAAATTTATCAAACCAGAGGGATCTCTAAGCATAGCATCATGACTTACGTTGATTTTGAATACATTTGCATATTCAATTATTTGATTGTGTAAATTTGTCAAAACCCCACATCACAGCTAAATGCCTTGTGCCCATTTTGAATCTATTTGCTTAGTTTTCAGATTAAAATTGCTATCTAAATTAAAAATAACATCCGGAAGGCGTCATCGGGAAATCCGTGTCTTTTCATAATACTGTTACAATATTTTTATGCTAGGTACAAACCTATTTAAATTGAACAGATTAACGCCATACATGTAGCTTATTATATTATGCTCATTTTTATTCAGTTGGTATAATCTTCAGCTGTTAAATTAAAAATGGTGACCATGTGGGTTCATCTGAGTCAATCGAAACTCTTACTTAACTTGATAAATATTATTCACCAAATGCAAAGGGATTATTTTAGCTCGAAACAACAATTTGCTAGAAATGAACTGTTTCACACTACAGCTGTCATCTTAGGTCAACTTTTTAGTCTGTATGAATAATCCTCAACAAACAGCATAATGGTTACATAATGGTTACTATGCCTTCCTCAAACTCTTCACTACATGCAACTAATTCAATCTGTATACACATCTGTAACAATTAGTATCGTGGATATTAATTTATAGCTGACTTGTACCAATTATTCACCCTATTTACCCAAAAGTTACCATAAAATGACCTTAATTTGGACCTCTATGACTAATTTATACCTTACACTACCTACACCTAATTCAGCTTGGATAATGATTCGTAACAACTGATACTGTTGATATTAATTTATAATCCATTTTTTTCACGGTGTTGGAGTCGTTTGACCCAAAAGTGACTGTAAAATGACTTTAATGCTAATAATTAACATGTTGTCTATGACTACCTTAAATCTTATGTTACATTCAACTAATTCAGATTGGATACCCATTCGTAAGAATTAGTACTGTGCATATTAATTTATAATCAATTTTTACCAATTTTTGTCCCAGTTTGACCCAAAAATGACAGCAATGCTACTAATTAACGGGTTATCTATGATTACCTAAACTCTACATACAACTAATTCAGCTTGGATACTCATTGGTAACAAACAGAATGGTAGATATTAGGTTATTACAGACTTTTATCCATTTTTTACCTTATTCGATCCAAAAAGTGACCCAGAATGTCCTTAATTGCTCCAAGTCAGGGTGTCCCCTCCTACCTTCATCTCTGCCACGCAAAGAACTAATTTAGCGTGCATATCCATTTGTATCAAAAAATCCCATCGAAAGTCTTTAAAAGTGTTTTTTGAGGTCATTGTCCTGCCGACTATTAAGAAAATACTTAGATTGTTTACGTTGGCCTTCCAGGGAATGAAGGCTGCATACTCAATAACGCATGTGGTGCCTGCCATTCGATCAACAGTAAAATGCAAAAATAGTATGTGACGATGTTAAGTTTCGGTCAAACTAGAAGCTAACAGAACTTAGCTTGATGTAGTATTTAGACAGTTCTAATATAGCGACATCCTAGATATATCAGATTTCCGTTCACCTACTGTGCTGCAATTGTTAGTGGCATTCTGTGATTGTTGTTCCTCTGTTTTTGACTAGATTTGAAAAAAAACTCGGAAGTGTCTCCATCTGAACGTCAGCTCCACAGCAATAAAGTTGTTATCCATAGCCTTGTATCCAAAATACGCCTTGTGTAAATGCATATCGACGGAAACAAATATGAAAAGATTGATCACATGGTATGCAATATTGGTATCGTTATGTTTGGACGATACCTTTATACAAATGTATTACAAGCGTCTGGTCCGTCATTCATAATTCAGACGTCGTCCATTAAAAAATATCCGCGTCCATAATCCGAAGACCTATTCCATATTCCATACAACAGCATTAGCGCCAAAAGGAAAAAAGACAATCAAAATATACATGAACATAGGCTAGTTGCTAGTTTCCTGCAAGAGAGAAGCGGTCAACAGTTTTCAATGATGCTGGCAAGACGTCACGATGTTCCAAAAATATCTAATCCGTATCGCTTATCGGTATTCTTAATCCGTATGATATTCTTTGTAAAGTCGTCATCTAGAGTGATATATCTCAGTCACGCTTTGACTAAGTCTGTTTATATGGCAACATGAGGATCTTAAAGTACATGGATTCATACGGCCCCCAGAACCGGGTTAACCGGAATTACGAAACGTAACACCATAGAGCTTGCAGGCTACGCTCGTATTTTGCGCTCAGCATACGATTTGTATTGCCAAATTTAAGAAACTTTGAGTGAAGGCGCTTGATGGTATAGCCCTGTTTTATAAGTTTCAGCAATAATGTTTTGTGAAGTTGATTAAAATCGTCACATTTAACACAGGATCTAGCAAATGCTACCAGGCGAGATAGGTATATGCCATATGCAGGTCCCACTGCTACTCTGCGTTCAACAGTCTCAGTTATAAACTTTACAAACATTTTATGTCTCTCCTTCTCTGCGTTCTGCAGTCCCAGGAATAAACCGTACTCACAACAATTTTCTTTGATAACACCTTCAGTTACACGCACTTTCAGCTTGGTTTGACAACCCACATTTCCTCCCAAGATTGTTTTATAATGGATTTCACTTCAGCGTTTGTCCATTCGCAGTGGCTCGTCACTTTCAGCGCGAACGCCATATTGGTGCACTCTACTTGACGCAAGACGCGGGCCTTCTTTGTTTTTAAATGTAAAATTACAAGCCTTCTAAAAGCTAGGGTCACCCGTACGCCGCGCAAGGTAACCCATAAATTGTACGCATATTCAGGAAAAAACTGAGCAATGAGAACTCTGGATGGAGGTGGATATAAAGGAGTCCGAATCATGATTCCTAATCCAGCTATTACCTGGCTAGATCTGTCTCACTGCCCTGTCAAAACACTCGGTCTAATACATCTGAGGGTGGGATTATTATGGGAAGAAATATGCACACAAAACACATTAGTCCATCATCTCAAACAGAAAAAAAACTTATTTTAGGATAAACCTCAACCCAAGGTATAGAAAAATTTCGTTGTGTTTATTTTGTTAGACCAGACATAAATACATCCTCCTAAAGTGGGAGGTTTGTCTGAAACATGGGTAAGTAGTGTGCTAGAGGCACTTATGGCGGATCAGGGAACTTGTCAAGAACTCGGAAATTAGGGGGTGGGGGTAAGACATGACAACATATTCTACTTCTACTGTTTTCATGTTACATGTAAGGCATCATTATGTAGGTATGTGTATTGGCTATCAGCTAATGGAAGATTAATTTTGATTGGTCAAATTCCGCCTGTTATGTAGGTCAGTAGGTCATCGTGATTTTAGAATAAAAATTAGTGTATGTGTTCAATACTGTCAGCTGTTTACACAGGAAAAGACACCAATATATATAGATTATCACTACGAGTGCTCATTTATCTGATTTTTATCACACGAGTTTGATAAAACCCATATGAAACGAGCATTAGCGAGTTTCATATGGGTTTTATCAAACGAGTGTGATAAAAATCAGATAAATGACCACGAGTGTTATAATTTATTTCTCACATCAAA
The DNA here is from genome assembly GCA_036873755.1 of Hanleya hanleyi. NCBI lineage: Eukaryota > Metazoa > Mollusca > Polyplacophora > Lepidopleurida > Hanleyidae > Hanleya > Hanleya hanleyi. Next base: position 108,683 of record JAVTVY010031905.1, on the reverse strand, counting down.
TTAATGTTGAAAAATATCCAAAAATATAGTTAGCAAACTGTAAGGGTGTGATACAGGTTTTGTATCACATGGGTGTATCACATTGCTTTTGGCTGCAGTGATGTGAGAAAAAACAATATCAGCTGTAGATTCTCTACAGATCATGTGCAAGTTTTTGACGAAATGATTTTGTTATCTTCCTTCAACTTCCCAAGATTGTGTAACGGTCGAATTTGTTTTGAATAAACATGAAATTTAGAGAGAATGGTCACATTATCAAACGTGTACCGAAATCTCTTGACCAAATATTGCAATTAATATATCATTGTGAAGGTATGAGTAAGGGCTACGATATACATGATTCACAAACGTTTAATATTGCGAACAGGTGACAGTTATGTAGGTCAATAGGTCAATTCTGCCTACAAATCCTAATTAATGGCATGCGTTAATTTTGCTAGTTATTACGCAGATGAAATGACATATATGGCTTATGTACTGTTCTGTTGGATTGTTGTCCCATGAGGGGCATTATGATTTCTTGGGGATAATCCATTGAATGGGTAAAAAGGTCACCGCATCACTTTGAGACGAACATAAGGTACGTGGCATGGGTAGGCATAACTCAGTCCATAATCGTCCACTTTCTACACTGCTTCGTATGTTACAAATAAAGTAGCATGATGAAGGTAGGTTATGCTTTAACGAGCACTTAAGTACCGTCCATTATTTTTGTCGATATGTCACCGAATTTAAGTTGAAGCAAGAGTTAGTGTAGATGTGTAGATGTATTAGTCTACAAAAAAATGACTGGTCTATCCACAAGTATTTGGTAAAATAATTTCATCATATTCCTTGACGTAGTTCATATCCACACCATTAACCACTCATAACAGTTTGGAATTGATGCGCTGGAATAAATTATATAGGTCAGTGCACCTAGGTCACTAACCCAATCTACAAAATAGGCGTTTATTTTTGATAGTTATATTAACCCTGCCACGCTTGGGGAGAGGCCATTATGAGCCCCTATCAAACTTTCTGTATATCTCCGAAACGACAGAAAATTGAGAGATGAAGCTCCGCAACTTCACAGGTTATCATATTGGGGTCATTTTGAACCTATTTGCATAACTCCCTGAGTGGAGGACCATGGGTAAATTCAAGATGGGGTCCCGGCCAGGTGGGGTACAAGAAAAATTGTTTCTTCATTTTTCTTAAAAATTACTGCTTTTTTGCGAGCAAAAGTGGACAAAAACTATTTTATTTCACATGAAATTAATATTCCATAATTTATCATGCAGTTTTTTTCATGGAAATTCGAAGAGCTAATGACATCTGCATAAAAGAAATACCCGTTAACTATCTGTTTTTACTCTGAAAAACTTTTCTAGAGAGATATGTGTATACAGGTATAGAAAAGTATCTCAAACTCATTTTAATCTCCCTTCTGGATCCGGGAGTTTCTGGTACTCGAAATATTTTTTAATCTAGATGTAAAATGATTCTTTCTTGTGCATTTTGACAGTATATATTTTCGATTTTTGAGTTTTTGATGAACGTAAGGAACTCAATTCCGACTCATGTTTTGGACTGCATCATGGGCCTGCCAGTTTTTCAATGCTAGATGCAAAACGGGATAGGCACAGCCTTCATTTTCATTTTTAAGGACTTCATAAGTCCTTCAAGAATACTGATCAGCGATACGGATTTGCTATTTATGGAACATCATGATGTCTTCCTGACATCATTCAAAACTGTTGACCGCTTCTGTCTTGCAGGAAATTGGCCTAGTTTTATGTATACTAAGATTTATCCTTTTAATTTGGTGCTAAGATTATTACGGTATATGAATCAGGTCTGGACAGTAATATTCCAGTGGGACCTGCATATGGCGTATACATATCACGCTTAGTAGCATTTGCTAGATCCTGTGTTAAATGTGACGATTTTAATCAACGTCACAAAACATTGTTGCAGAAATTTATAAAACAGGGCTACACCACGAAGCGCCTTCACTCAAAGTTTCTCAAATTTGGCGATACATATCGCATGCTGATAACAAAATACGAGCGTAGCCTGCAAGATCTATGGCGTTACGTTTCGTAACTTGTGTCTAATTCCGCTTAACCCGGGGCTAGGGGCCGTATGAACCCATGTACTTCAAGATCCTCATGGTACTCATATGAAAATCCGCAATCAAAGCATGACTGAGATACATCATTCTTTAGATGACTTTACAACGAATTATGGATTAAATCAGCGATACGGATTTGATATTTTTGACATACCTGTATGTACATACACTCAGTGCACGATACAACACCATCGTCCTTTGATTTAATTCCTCGGGTCAGAGCCTTCATCACAGACCATGTTTTCAGATATAATGTGCATATGTATAAATTGGCAGAGCAGGAAAGATGATGAGTTGGTCCAGTTGATTATGCCTTCGATTCCAAGAAATCTTCTCTAAAACACTTACATGATTGACAAATGGACTAGCTGGATATTACTGGGGGGTCACGATGACAATCCAGAAAGTCACTCTGATCATATCTACGTTCAGGTGATCCATCAGAAAAGCCGTCCAAGAGGCTCAAACTCTGGGAGTCAATGTGACTCGTACGTGTAGTTGACCCGACAGCAATACACTCATGATCATGATATATCGAAAATCAACCTTCTCATAATTAGTCATGCACAGAATTGACAAGAATCATTGAAATTTCGATCACGAATATAACACCGCCAGGAAAAAAAATCAATCAAAAGAGACATTTTGCAGCTAGGTTAATATATCGAATGACTGTTCATATGATGTAGCATCTGGCTAAAGGGCTGAGAATTGTCTTCAATGTAGTCATTTATGAATTGTATCACTCACTTTAGAAAGGCTTCGCAGGTTTCATTTTGCCATATGGATTTGTCAGACATATTGGGTGAGACTAAACAGTTTTGATCATTTCTTTGTGGAACACAGAATACACATGTACAAAACACCACAACTGACAACATTTCTTATTATCAATTCGAAACATACCTAACGAACTGCACAGTTCGTATAGGCTTTTACAATAACAGCAAACAGTAAGTGTGGATATTAACTGGAACAGTCGACTATAAACATTGCCTCTTTCGCCCATCGGAATTAACTGCATGAAACAAAGGTTACAGTGTGACATACACCATGCGAAATCAATGTAGGTCAATACGATTAACCGCATTTGCCAAAGAGTTGTACCAAGGATGCCGAATCAGCTCAATTTGCTGATACATGAAATGATAGTACTTTGAGATTCAACACTGCGAAACTCGCATTTTCCAATACTGCGAGCCTGCCCATCCTCGCCGGAATCCCCGTTGGTTATCATTTTATCCTGGAGCATGAAAGTGATGTCAACTTCCAACCCACTCAATGGATTATCCTCAACACATCATAATGACTTTTGTCATGAGAAAATAATTCCACAGAACAGTACATGAGCCACAAATGTCCTTTCATCTGCGTATATACTAGCAAAATTAATGCATATAGTTAATTGTATTTTCATTATTTTGAGATTACACTATCTTAGAATAGCACAAATTCTAGTGCTGAAAATTTGGTCGAGGCCCGTGCGGGATTCGAACCAGCGACCCCAGCCCGAGTGGTTTAGATCGCCGACATACAGTGCTGGCGATTAGGTGTCCGACTCTGGGGTCGCTGGTTCGAATCCCGCACGGGCCTCGACCAAATTTTCAGCACTAGAATTTGTGTTATTCTAAGATAGTGTAATCCCAAAATAACGAAAATACTGTTATACGATCACTTTCTAAATGATAAAAATATACATATAGTTAATTGTTCTGTGTAGACAAAAAGGTGATATACAGACCTAAGTAACTGACACCTGTCCGTAATATTCAACGTTTCTGAACCACGTATACCATAGTCCATACCTATACTTCCACAATGATATGTTAGTGGCTATGTATGTTCAAAGAATATGTTGTCATATGTTACCCATACCCCCTAATTTTCGGGGGCTTTGTCAAGTTCCCTGATCCATTATAAGTGCCTCTAGCACATTACCTCCCTATGTTTCAGATTGGCCAGCCGTCCTAAGCAAAATATTGATATCTAGCAAACCAGACCAATTTATTCTCATTACCAGTTGTTCCAAAGTCAAATAGGTTTGACCAAAATTTCGGCCTGTCAGATTCATCTGTTGGACGGCGCAGAATGTTAGGGGGTCAATAGATGATGTTCATCAATTCAACTTTGCAAATGCCTTGGGGATAAAACCCAAGATTATTCCTCATCTCCAGTCCAATTTCCCACCCCAAACCCCTCCAGGACATAGGTCAGAAACGGCTGAATTTTTCCGCTATACAGCTGCTATTTGATCGAAATTATGTGATCCCCATTATTATCTCATATGTCAACAGGGGCATATAAGTTCCACATGATATGGCAATTTGAAGAAACTTTGACATTGAAAAGTGGAGAAAAATGGGCTTTAGACCTGAAAATAATGCTAATTCACGATGAATTCAGTGTTATAACCATTCGCTGGACACTTCCACGTATCACGCAATATTTCCTAAATAACCATGGTGACACCATTCACTACTGAACCATTACTGAACTTTTACGCAAATTCTCACATTGAAAGATCGAAAGTGGTCTACTGTTTTAAGTCAATTTATTTGACGTCATTGTCAACGCAATTCAAATAGGAAGTCGGGAAATGCCAGAGCATGTATATTCAAAACCTCCATATTAGAGATAGACGTACAGGCGAATACGGTATCAATTTTGATAATTTTGACATTTTCTCATCAACTTTATCTCTGTGAAATTAGGACTACAACATACCCGCAGCATATATATATCCCATTGTACAAATTTTGGAACACCTTTGGCGGACCTGTATCTGTTCATACGAACACGCCAATATGCCGACATTGACACAAGATAAGCATTCCAAAGCCCGTTCGTTCTCATTCAACAAACTCTACATAGAGAGTCTCCTGGCGCTAGATAATCCCTATATTTAGCGACACTATGCAGGATAAATATCCTCCTTCACTGAAGGATAACCCATATGGAACATCGATCATATCTGCACCTACGAATATACATGAATGACTTGAGATTTCTTTCGCCACGACTACGACAATCTCGCGGGATAGCATTGCTTGATCGGGTGCAGAATGTGCAGAATATTGTTGCAGAAACTTGACATAAAAGGTTATACTATCACATAACGCATCACATTTTTGGAACATCATGATGTCTTGCCGGCATCATTGAAAACTGTTGACCGCTTCTCTCTTGCAGGAAACAAGCCTATGTTTATGTATACTATGATTGTCTTTTTGAATTTGGTGCTAATACTGTTATATGGAAAATGGAATAGGTCTTTGGATTATGGACGCGGATATTCTCTAATGGACGACGGCTGGATTATGAATGACGGACTAGACGCTTGTAATTCAATGTTTCTCTGACAGACAAGGTTATACTATCACATAACGCCATTCAATGTTTCTCTAACTGTGTGATAAATATCATACACATCTAACATCATCGTCTATCTTCGTGAGCAACCGTTGCCTGCTGTATATCGATTATTCTCATTCGTAGTTATCCTAGGTTGAATGAACAACAATTTGCATGATTTTGAAATGCGCAGAAATCGCTACTTGCCGGGGACTGGCACTCATACATATATAGAGTACAATCCCAATCGTTAACGCATTTACATGTACATATGTAACCGCTGTTGACGAATTTCTGTGTGAACATCCAGTACAGGTAAGAAATTGCAAGTAAGAAATGCCACAGAGTACTTGGACTTTTGAGTTCATCTTCCTTTTGTGTTTGTTCTGAATGTCAGGAAAAAGCGCAACTACTCCTGCCCTAATATCCAGCTTTTCATTAATCTATCAATTAATGGTATAATAGTTCAGCGTCTTCCTCCATCCTCCCCGGCTCCTCTTCAGGCCGTCTTTGTTTTCCATTCTAAGGACATCGAACTAAAAAACTAAAGACTTATGCTATCCTAAGGCCTTCGAGATGGATCGGTTACTTTTTCGGTTGAAACCGCAAGGGCAGAGACAACTCCCGGTTTGCTCTCGGTTCTACCTCGATCGAAACATCCCGAATTTGAGATGGATTCAATTTATCGATAAGCTTGAAAGGGGTCCAGGTGTCCGTGTTTTGTTGCCGTTAATTTGTCTGTTTATTAGCTTCTTAGGCGATCAAAGTGTTGCGCCATATTATTATCGCGGTTCAAATTAAATGTTTTTTTCTTTTTCTCTTTTGTGAATATATAGTTGATGACCTACTCCCACAGCCATAACGTGATGTATATCTGACTAGAATCCGAAGCGTAGTATATGGCACAACTAGATAAGATCTGAATAATGATATGCAAACATTCATTAAAATTGTTCAGAAAATATTTTGAACCAAACATGGATAGTTTCAAACGAAAAATGAAAGGTATGTTAAGACTTCTCTGGTGTATTACATAATAATGCAATTTGTTTTATAATTTGTTATTATACAAGAATCCGTGACATTATCCCCACCCGACATTCTCACCCCCGAATATTGCAATTTTTTTCATGGGATTACTTGCAATATAGGTCAAATAAAGAGATTGTAGCCTCAACCTTCATTTCTGATATGAACTTGCCTGGAAGATGATATGAACTTGCCTGGAAGAAGTTAGCGGAAATACTGAAAATCGAAACAGAGGTGTTGATTATTCACATCACAGTAGGTCTGTAGCAACCGTCGGTTTAAAACAACAGCGAAGGAATGGGTTAATTTCTTTGAAAGAATAAATCGAAACAACACTTGACGTGGCTTGAACATATACTCACGTTCTATTATCTATTGCTGATTTCCTTTGTCCAACAAATCAACCAAATAATGAAAGTAATTACCGCCCAATTCAGGGTGCAGTCACCCTTTGGACCAACTGTCGCACATTTTACCATCAACGATACCGCGTATTGTTTGCGGAAAAAGCTGATAAGGAATGCTCAAATACTTCGATCGAACGTTTATGTTTCTATTCTCCGGCTTCAAGTGAATTACCAGCCGCTTCTGTTGTCTTCAAATCCACTATCTTCCTGAATATCGGGTCAATCTCCGACGATAAGTGGTACCATAATTTTCGAGTCCAGATGCTATCAAATAATTATTATCACTAAACATCTCCCATTCTGATATACTTTAATAGAAGCATATGAAACTCTATTCTAGACTTGAAGAATTTATTTCAATGCGCAATTCCTGGCCGTATCTCATATTGATTCAAATTCTGAAAGCAGGTTAGATATAAGCTACATCTAATAATGAGCCAGCTGATACGATGTCTGCGCGAAAGGCTGATATGGAATGCTCAAACACTTGGGTCGAACGTTTATGTTTCTATTCTCCGACTTCAAGTGAATTACCAGCCGCTTGTGTTGTCTTCAAATCCACTATCTCCGTGAATATCGGGCCAATCTCTCAGATTCACTGTCGTGCCTTCAAGTGATTAAAACTGGAAATTCATCTCATCCTACCATCTTGAAAATTCTAGAATTATATGACATTAGATTTGATCAAAAGATAGATATTGTGTTTTGTTGGGTGCATAGTCACGTTGACATCAAAGGCAATACTGAAGCCGATAAGATGGCTAAGGCGGCTTTGAATGAGGAGGTTAACCCTGTGGGAATCCCATACAGCGATTTCAGACCATCTATCTGCGCTTATGTAAGAAAGCTGTTTCAATCTTTATGGGATACTATGGATAATAACAAACTTCACGAGTTCAAAAATCTAAACTTTTGGTTATACTCATCTGAACAACCAGAAACGTTTCGATTAGGCCATGACCAGACGATGTAGGATCGGCCATACACGATTAACTCACGAATATTTACTGAAAAAAGAGCCGGTCCCAAGGTGTAGTCCAAGCCATGAAGATCTCACGGTGAAACATATTCTCATAAACAGCATAGACTTCAAGATTGTAAGATATACTATTTATCGAGCAACTACGCTGGAAGATCTTTTCAGCCGAGTAAAAGAAGATTGTATTTTAGATTATTAGAGAGAGATCGGTGTGTTATACATATTTTAAAGTCTGTACCTGTTTTAACGCAATAGTTTACTGAGTTAGTAACTTGAATACTTAGAATTTTGTCTGATCGTCGCTATATAGCTGAAATACTGCTGAACGCGACGCTAAACCTTAATTCTCTCTCTCTCTCTCTCTCTCTGTGCTCGATATACTTCGGTGTTTGTAGTGTTAAAATATCTTAGTCAAATAAAGAATGCAGAAAAGTTTCAGCAAGATTAATCTACGTATACCATGGCTGATTTTGTGTCCAGTTTATTCGCTTCCCACATTTTGTTGGGTCTTTTGTTTAGGTTTAACAAATCAGGTGTAAGTCGAAACACCCGAACCTGAACTCTAACTATTACCTGATGAACTTTCAGCACGGAATGCACGACGTCTTAAATGGCGAGAGGATTTTCATCTGTAATGAATAGTGTTGGTTGAAAAAATATATATGTAAAATTATAGTTTTGGTAGTCTCCAATAATCAATGCACTTGCGTCAATTGTATGAAGCTGGTATTCACTGGACATATGTCGGTGTGAAGTCTGCACTTTCATGCTATGAATGAAGCGGATACACACAGCAACATGCGGAGACCAATGCTAATGTAAACATCATGCAAACAACAGTGGGTAATATGTTTATCTGCCCTACATATATATCTGATATTTAATATGCCTGTAGCAATATAGAAATGATCATACTTTCATTGTTATGATTCGAGTCAGTATAGTTGTGGTCAAGGACAGCAGTAATCTTAATTCACGAAAAAGGGATATCGAGTTCAATGGAGTGATGGTATTTTGATCAGAGTGAAAAGGAGAGCTGTTATGAAGCATCCGGTAACTCATTTGCTAGTAATTATGATCAAATGTTTGTTTGGAACATTTGTGTGATACAGCGACTTTTTCAAGCGATCATCATTATTTTATATTTTTACATGTAGATTAGAATATTTCAGACAATGTCTTCTTAAATATATTATGATAGATACACCGGTACTTGCCGTGGTAAACCGCTTGACAGAGGAAAATGTGTAGCGTGCGTGAAAAGTTCTTCCCGTATGATTTTTTTTCTGTTCATTTGATTTGTTTTCCCACGTTTTATTGTGTCAGTTGTCGAGATTTAACAATTCATGTGTAAATGTAAACACCTAAAACTGAATCACAAATATAAACTGATACATCTCCAACACCAAATGCACAATGTTGTTTTGATGAATCGATTTCCAAATATATCTGTGAAATTCAAATCAATTCGGAAGACAAATCAAAAAAAGAAACAAAGATTTTAACGTTCATTTAAGTTTTTGGGTAAGTTGACCTTCATATATCTTTACTGCAAGTAAACGTGAATCGGCATCTTTAGTGATCTTTACAATTACGAAAGAATGGGATAACCGGAAGACTAAGCTGTGAAGTCATGTGGCTCTGTCAGTATGTCGGTACCTCTTCCCACTTCCCTTATATGTGTTGTAATTTCACCCTTTGTTAACATGAAAGGCCCGGTGAAGATGAACCTGACAAGATCGTTGCCTTTACCGGGTATTTACGTGTACTTAAATGTCTGTAAACCCGACTTTTCGTGCAGTGATGAAAACGCCATATGCCCGTCCACTGAAATATTACTGCCCAGAAACGGATAGTTTACGATGTCGAAATTGTAATCATCTTTTTTTGCCATAATGTCGACGAGAGAGAAGGCCCGCTTCATTTTTATAGAGAAAAAGCTCTAAATATGATGTGCCTGTAGGGCTATCTGCAGTTTCCTTCAAATCCAGTGAAGGTGGATATATATCCTTTACTATACTGCGTCATTTATTTAGCGATTATACAAAGCGAGAAGATCGTCCATATAGCGTTCGGTAAATGAGAATGAATTGAATGGATCGGTTTTTGAAAGCGCCTGCATACAGTCATATTCATAGAAGAACAGATATAGGCCAGTCAAAAGGGGTGCACAATTAATACACATTGGAATACACTAGTATAATGAAGTTAGACGGTAAATAAGGTCCTGATGAGAGATTCTAGTATAGAGAGTTGAGAAATCCTATGTGTATACATGTCTGTACGGTATGTGACCTTTAGCATCAAGTTCCTCCGTAAGACATTTTGAGTTTTTGAATATCCGTATACATTCAATGCCAGAGATTTTAGAACTAGTGGAGCAATACCTTTTTTCAAAACGCTTTTACCTCTTGAAGGGCCCTCGTCAACAGGGTTGAAAGAAGCTTGGTGGTGCAGCTTCTAGAACCAGCTATGCTAGAACCAGCTATGAATTTACCTTTGTAAGGTGATTTATGCACTTTGGGAGTCCAGTAGACGTTTGGTATGTCGTTATGATTGGTTGAAAGACAAATACCTACTTTCCTGAGATTTTGTAATTGTTAAATAAATCTTTAGGAGAAAATGCAGTTTGGGAGTAAGTATACGTATTTGATGATGATATGTTTACACTCAATTCTTTAACCAGCGCCTCGTAATAGTAATGTTTACATATGGATATTATATTCTTTGGAGCTTTGTTTGCTGGGACTATGTCGAATTTACTCTGGAGATTTTCTAGAACTTCTTGCGAATTGAGGTTTCTCAGTATTTGTTTTGCTTGGGGGAGGGTACTTCTGTCATTATGGTGGATTGTTTCAACGACTTTGCTCTTGGTGAGGTCCAGCCAATCAGTGAGTACTGTAGGTTCAACTTTTTCTCGGTAGACTAATCATTACCGTACTGTTCCAAATCAGAGATGGCTATCTTCTGGTCGGCCTTCAGATTTATTCTTTTCGGCTGTATATTTAGGTTCCTTCATTAGGAGTAATCTTAGGTCCCTATCACTCACCACATCAAGGTTACCAGTCAAAACATGTTTGCATGGTGTATAGATAAAGTTCGACGATTCACAATCAAAACTATAGCATCCAGACGTGTATAAGTTCCAGCCAAATACTTTGACAACGTTAGAGTAATTGAAAAGTTTGGTTGTTATAGATTTAGTATACCTATATAAATGCCAGGAGGTTCTGTGAACTTAAAATGGTTTGGTACAGCGTTGCGAACCTCTGGATCATTCAGGATAAATTCATAGTGTCCAGTCATGTATCTAAGTAGTTGAGTTTCAAGAAAACTGATCTTGGGAAGCTTAGATCATGTTCACTGGGCGATACAACCGAAAATACGCTGTATCTTGATATACTTTAATGATGATGGGTGGTATTATATTTTCTGAAGACGCAGATTGTTGTATATCTCTAGCTATGTGATTTAAAGATAACGCATACAAAACTGTACGTAAGCTATGTATACTATTGGGTTTGTTAGTTAAACCTACTAAGTAATTTAAAGTGATATGATCGTAATTCATCGCACTATTAAACTTACTCCAACCATGGCTGCGATGTCTCCGTTGATGGAGTTTAAAACGGCCGTTTGTAACATTGCTGAACCCAAAGACATTATCATTCAAACCATACGAAAACACTGACCCAAGCTCTAGTACCCAGAATAGTTCCCGCTCTCAGATTTTTCTCTCAAATCCAAAGCGGCGAAATCCTTGGTAGATGGATAGACGACGCCTATCATCTGAACGCTAAAGTCATCTCAGCCACTGTTGGGTACAGATAAATGCTTACCTATAAGCAATTGCTTATTCCTAACGGATTTTCTGTGACCATTCACCCTAAGATAGAGTCTTTGGCTCTATACAGCATACTGTTGACCACACTTCAAACTAAATAAATACAGTTGAGCTGAGATCAACATACGAATTTACAGAATATGATTTACCATTTAACGCCGAACTGAATGAAGTTGAAGTATGAAAATGTGGACACTGGGCCGAGGAACCTGCACTTCGACAATTTCATTCTTTAACGGGCGACGGAACCTGCACTGCCGTAGGCGCGTCGTCCATTAAAGAATATCCGCGTCCATAATCCAAAGACCCATTCCATATTCCATATAACAGTATTAGCACCAAATTCAAAAAGGCAATCATAGTATACATAAACATAGGCTAGTTCCCTGCAAGAGAGAAACGGTCAGCAGTTTTCAATGATACCGGAAAGACATCATGACTTTCCGAAAATACAGGGAAGTGGGGGGGGGGGGGGGGGGGGGGGGGGCGATTCAAATAGATAAACACCGACACAGGCATCTCTAGTATTTTTTGGCATGTGGAGGGATGTAGGTCCACCGCGGATCAAATGAACGAACGTGACTTCAACCATATAGCACAATACCCTAGGAATAGTGCTACATTATAATTCACCAACTTGAAGGTATAATTGCTGTATTTTTTTTACAGTCTCTCAATTCCTGACAAACTTTCGCATTCTAATTGCTGCGTTTCGATATAGCTAACGGGACTGGAAATGTAAATAAAACCAAACTTATCTTCTTTGTTAAATTGTCCAAGTATTCAGCCAGCCAAGAGGTAGTCTTCAAATAGAACAACAGTTGACTGGGGAATAAGGACAGGGAAATTTTGAATGGGGCAAATATTAACTATCATAGCAGCTGTTAAAAAGGCTCGGATCAATTGATGTAATAAGGTTTTAGCTGCTGGTACATATATCATGGTCCATAATTACGCTGCGCTTTTCATGCAATGTTACTTCCAGACATAAAGGTATGCATCTGAATGTATAGGAATCTACATCAGCTGTTGACAGTCAATTTTGTATGGCGCAATTATTAGTTATCATAGCACCTGTTACAAGGCTCAGATCGATTGATATAATAAGGTTTTAGCTGCTGGTACATATCATATCATGGTTCATAATTACGCTGCGCTTATGATGTAAAGCTACTGCCAGACATTTGGTCTACGTTTGAATTTATCTACATCAGATGTTGACACTGGTGGGACGCGTCAATGGAACGACTTTTGACGTACCGCTTATCAATGAGATCCCTTTATTTCTACTTATATTCGATCTTCATATTCGGTCGTGCATATCTGAGCGAGCAGAACTTCAAATCGATGCAGAAACCATTTTATTCTTAATTTTTCACCAGTGTCAATGGCCCGGTTGGTTCGGCAGTGATGTATGGTCGTCGTGAATGTCCCTATACCTGGCCCATCGTTATAGAAACTGGCAGTTTCACGCGACCTAAACTAAGAGTAACAAGCAGCCAGAGGATGCTAAGTCCCCCGCCGAAATGGCAGCAATATTTTTTAGCATTGTTGGTCTCGGGGGATATACATGAGGGAGGCAACTGCTACTTCATATGCGTTGGATGCGGAAGGGTCTTTCTGCCTTCCCAAGTTTTAAAATCAACTCAGAACGGTTGACTGAACGTTGTTTTGCTTCTGTAATATAGTCTAAAAAATAAGGTTCCTCGATATAGCACTGATTCTGATATAAGGCGGGTGCCATGGTGTCCCCCAAATGAATAAATGCATATCATTTCATACTTTTTATAAGGCTGAATATGTATTAGGTGGTTCAAATTTGGCCCCTCAATAACAGTGTTATAGTGAGGTTACACTGCAGTTTCTATGCAGTGAAGCATGGAAATTATGTAACCGAGAAGTGACCCCAAGTGACATCTCAAGGCATATTATCTGCAAACCAAATTTGACGAGGAGCTGAATGCATCCTCAACCTATTGTCTGGAAACCAAATTTTAATTTGCCACCAGGTATCGCCACATGTAGGTGCAAGTGGGCGAAACGTAATCCCAAGGATCATCTCATGACATGGTGTAACAGCATACGAACGTTGGGAAGAATCTGAAAAGGGGTTATTGCCCGGAAAACAAATTTAGATTTGTATGCACAAGTGTGCGAAACACAATCCTAAGTGACATCTTATGGCATATGAATACCAAATTTGAGAAGAATCCGATGAGCAGTTGTCAAATTATTGCCAGATACAAATTTCAGATTTTTCCACCAGGTGTCGCCAACGGTATGCAGTAGCAGGTGAAATACAATTTCAAGGGACATATCATGGCATGGTATCTGCATACCAAATTGGAGAAAAATCTGATGAGCGAAATCAAATTTAGATTTGACACGAGGTGGTGCTACCTGTAAGCACAAGTGGGCGAAACGCAATCCCAAGCGACATCATATGTCGTGATATATTCATACCAGATTTAAGAAGAATCTGACGAGCGGTTCTCAAGTTATTACCTGGAAACAAATCTGGTATTTCGCCACCAGGTGGCACCACCTGTAAGTAAAAGTGAGCGAAAGGCAATCCCACGCAACACCTCCTGGCATGATACATGCATGCTAAATTTGAGGAGATTCCGATGAGCAGTTCTCAAGTTAATGGCTGAAAACAAATTTTGATTTTAACACCTGGTGGCGCCACCTATAGGCGGAAGTGGGCGAAATGCAATGGCAAGTGACATCTTAGGTCATGGTATTATCCGGGGACAAATTTGGGATTTTGCCACCAGGTGGCACCACCTGTAGGTGCAAGTGAGTGAAAGGCAATCCCATGCAACATCTCCTGGCATGGTACATGCATGCCAAATATTGAAGAAACTAGATACAGTCGATCGAATACGATTGGAGGCATGCATTTTGCATCTTTAGTAAAGGAAACATTCGTTATTTGTGAACAAAGTAAAAACGTAAAACTTAGGAAAAACATCATTAACATGACCCCATAAGATGCCTTGAGGGTAGGCACCCACATACCAAATTTAAAAGTATCCATTAAGGTCCAACAGTTACTGTCCGGAAATGCAATTTTACCTTGGCCCTCAGGTATCGCCATGTGTAGGCAGATAGGCATCAACAATAATCCCAACCGAGATCTTGAGGCAAGATCCTTTGACATTGGAAATAGAAAATGTTAACTTGGCCTGCAGGTGGCGCCACCTATGAGCAGATCGACAAGAAAAACAATACCAAGTGGAACCTTCAGGTAAGGTACATGTATACCGGTACCAAACTTGGAACGAATTCATTCAAGTATTAAAAAGTTATTGTCCGGAAACATAATTATAAATTTACCCCCAGGTGGCACCACCTATATGTGGATCGGCATGAAAAACAATGCCAAACGAGAAATTGAGGCGAGGTACTTACACACCAAATTTGGAATGAATCGGTTCAGGTTTTCAAAAGTTATTGTCTGGAAACACTTAACTTAGCGTTCAGGTGGTCCCCTATCAACATGAAAAACATTCTCAAGCCAGATCTTAGGCAAGGTACCACCACACCAAATTTGGAAAGAATCCTTAAGGTTTTCAAAAGTTATTGTCTGGAGATGCAATTTTAACTTCGCCCGAGGTGGCGCCACCCAGAAGCGGATTGGCACGAAAACCAATTCCAAGCAAGATCTATAGACAAGGGACATATTTACCAAATACAAAAACATGTGTCTGTGCCTGATAAATTGGAACCTTTTGGGGTTGCAATGATCCCAATATTGAAGACAACACACAAATTTCAGCTTCTGCCAAGATATATTGGAAATATATATGCTCAAACACAATATATGAGGGTCGGGCGAGGGCTAGTTTGGGAGATAGAGGGTACGGCTAGGCGCCCTGGGGATGGGGACATGCTCTCCTTGTGGGTAGTGGTAGGTGTGCTGACATGAAAGCCATAGAAAGCTCCCTGTACATGAAACAACCACACTGACAGCTGCATGCCATCATCTGTCTGTCCGAAAAAACACAAGGTGGAATTCAATTCAATTCAGGAAATTGATCATATGTACAGTGTGCACCCAAACTTTAGGAACTCAGTTGTAATTAATATAGTAAGTTGCACCTGTGGACACAAATGGTTCCTTTAGGGAAGCTTTAGGGTAAATCATATGTTGTGGATTACAATTATTTGATAGCAAAATTGAAGATGTTGTCCTTCATTTGAGGTGACACGAAATTCAAAAACCAGGGGTTCGGTACTGCAGGGATTTCCCCGCCAGTTATTTCATATTATATTTCTGAAATAAAATATGGTTCATGCAAAAGCTTTAGGGTAAATCATATGATGTGGAATAGAACTATTTTATTTCTGTGGTGTCCTTCATTTAAAGCGACATGAAATTCAAAGCTAACAGCGAGAAGCGGAAGAAAGAAGAAAAAATGACAAACGCATTTAGGGATGCCTAATTATTATATAAAGCATTTGGAAGTGATCGCTTGTGAAGAATTTGAATGGAAACCACGGACATGCACAGAAGATTGGAACAAGTCCCAGTGGCGCCACCTTCAGGTGGATCAGGCTGAAACGCAATACCAACCCATGTCTGGTCACAAGGAGTGTATATGCTAAATTTCGAAGGAATACGACAAAGCTTTTGGAAGTTATCGCCTGTGAAGAATTTGAATAGACATCCACAGACACAAAGAGAGCAAGATCCATTTTAACTGGAACGACACGAACGAAACTCAGTGGCGCCACCTTCAGGCAAATGTTACAGAAATGCGATATGACTGGCGTCTTGTCGCAAGGAATGCGTATGCCGAATTTCGGAAGAATCCAACAAAGCGTTAGGAAGTAATCATTCAAACAGACATGCACGGACATCCACGGACATGCACGGACACAAAGAAGCAAGATCCATTTTGACCCAGTTGCGCCACCTTCAGGTGGATCAGGCTGAAACGCAATACCATCCCATGTCTGGTCACAAGGAGTGTATATGCTAAATTTCGAAGGAATACGACAAAGCTTTTGGAAGTTATCGCCTGTGAAGAATTTGAATAGACATCCACAGACACAAAGAGAGCCGGACCCATTTTAACTGAAACGACACGAAGCGAAACTCAGTGGCGCCTTCGTCAGGCAAATGTTACAGAAATGCGATATGACTGGCGTCTTGTCGCAAGGAATGCGTATGCCGAATTTCGGAAGAATCCAACAAAGCGTTAGGAAGTAATCATTCAAACAGACATGCACGGACATCCACGGACATGCACGGACACAAAGAAGCAAGATCCATTTTGACCGAGTGGCGCCACCTTCAGGCAGATGTTGCTGAAATGCGATATGACTGGCGTCTTGTCGCAAGGAATGCGTATGCCGAATTTCGGAAGAATCGAACAAAGCATTAGGAAGTAATCATTCAAACGGACATGCCCGGACAAGCACGGACACCTAGAAGCAAGAACCATTTTAAAGTACCCGGCCGCGTTGCGGCGGGGGCAAAAAGTAGCATATATCTTGCGCGATATTGCTGGAGCGCTGCTTTAGTCGTTTGGAAACAACTGGCAAGGGTAATGTTGTGCTATTATTTCTGCGTATGGAATCACAACCAGAGAACCTTGAAACAAAATATGCAAAAAGAGGTTCCAAAGTCTTTGATGCTGGAGTTCCGACATTCCTCAGCCAGCCGCTGTCAATAAATAATTTAGACATCTATAATGGAACGTCCTTATTTCATAGAACACAAAATATGACAAAATGTATCAGCCCTCGGATAATCTTCGGGACAATAGCGTTCAGCTAATATGTCATGGACTGAAATGTCGTGTTCGTTTTGTCCATATCTATTCAATTTATTCGAAATAGCGATGTAATGGATTCGATTCCTTCACTATTGAAGTTGACAAGAAAGAGAAGCATCCTTTTATGTAGACGCTTGTACTCTTTTAAATTTGGATTAAGTTCGAACTAAAACAACCCATTTGTGTTTGTGCCTCGCGCTCAGTTTCAGTGAATCATGATAATTATACGTCACCGAATGGGACAATAAGATGGTTCCTTGAGAGCAATTGAGACTATCAAATATTGAAAATGACTTCATTCTAAGGCACATTCCCATATTGTTATTTGATTGAACTGCTTTTGAGAACACAAGATAAGATAAGATAAGAAACTTTATTTAAAGTCGATTTGTAAAACCGTAAAACATTAGCTCTCACAGGAGCTATTATCACTGACTCAATGAAGCGGACAGTCTAAATGATAACATGTGGCATCACGCTTTCATTACATCAAATATTATTGAATAAAGCTAGTTAGAAACGACAGTACAATGTGTCTGTGAAGTACATTGTTCATTTCATTCGTTTCATGTTACCATTCTTTGGTTTGATAGCAGAGCAAACATCCGTCGCTCAATACAGCGAGGCAACGTGAGACTGCGCTGGGGTTCATCCACAAGACAATTTATCATCTGTTTTGACTTTGGTTCAAGGTAAGGCAGTGTCGCCTAAAATTACTTTGTTTAGCAATGGATGGATGGATCTACTTGGGCACTCCATCGTGGTACGATGGGCACACGATGGGCACTGGTCATGCAGGACATGCCGTGCAACCCGTTCTCCCAACCCTTCCTACACATTGTCCCTTGTACCAGTGTCACATAGACACTGGCAACCTCCCCATTGTCCTTGACTAGCCTAGTCTATCTCGCGGGCCATAAACTCTGGCTCATGTCGTCAGCTCGATACTGTTCCTCTCCCACATTCGTATCAGTCCCAATTACATCAATGTATACAGAGAGCAATCCCACGAATAAACTCATATGCCCACAATTTTCTTACCCCATATCATACAGATTTCCCCCTCAACCTATGTACATATATACCCCCGAGTATAAGAAGTTTATGTTACCCTCTACTGGTCTTGCCAATCCCCTCTACTGGTCACACCAATCATGCCGTGCAATCCGTTCCCCTACATCTTCTTACACCAACCGTCACCCATTGTATTCATAGACAATATAAACCAACGGGCATCATCATTTGGCGTTTTATCATGTGTTTTTAGTGTTTGTGTGGTGTGAGATAGTAGATTGTCCGAATAGTGAGACTCGATATTTTGCTCGGAACCTGTTTTCCTCGAAATAACCCTAGAGTTTTGAGGTGAATCCAATACAGCGACAATCACCAAGTATCGAATTTCCGATACAATATTCAATCCAATCTCCTGGCAGCAATTTTAGGCCAATTCAGACTCAGAATGCTTATCATAATGACTATTATATTGGTTATTTTTAAGTAATTCTCATATGTGTTACATATGCGATGACACTTTAGTATTAGATCATTGAGGAAGATCGGATGGCTTGCTTATCTCGCCGCCATATATATACATTGTGGGCAGATCCAAGTATTGAAAATCCTGTTTAACTCTAGACGTATACAAGAGAATAATTTTATTATTGTAGACTTGATATCGGTGAATTGAATCAAAGATTACGGTTTTCGGAGAGAAACCGTCTAACTTGTGTTTCCTCGAATTGATATTTCTTACTGAAATAAAATCTGTTTCAAATAACGTCCAAACATTTTGTTTTATTGAATTTTAAAAAGATGGAAATTATAAAAACTTCAATTGTAACTGTGGGTTTGTTTTCAGGATTAGTGCTTCGGTATGAATTGCGAGATACTCCAGTCCGGTATAGCATGCATATCATAAGCGTGTAAAATCAGGTGTCCTTTCTTAACTAATACTGTCCATGAAAAACTACTGAATACAAACATCCACAGTTCTGTTTACGCTTTTGGTTAGACCATTTTCTAGAATTAGAAGCCCCATATGGTTTAGCGAGCTTTCGTGTGTCTATGTATGCAGCAGCAGAAATTGTTTGGCCTGCACCCCAGGTTTCGTTACGTGCTCGCTCTCAAATTTTCCCATACTTGTGTTACGATATTTAACTTCGCATCCTCCAATCCTCTTCCCTTGTCAGTTTTGCGTAAAAATCCACTATTCTTCAACCAAATGTATTTTCTGTTGCATCCCATGCATTTCAGTCAAGATTCGAACACCATGGAGAAGTAAAATACGTGGTATTCAAATAGTCCCCAGCCCCAGTTTAAGTGAAATTTGACGCAACATAAGGTCAGAGATTTTGTACGCAACGTTCGTGTTTTGGCTTCTCTGTACTTGAGAATATTTCTTACAACGTGACTGTGTGGAGCGGTGGCCAGTGACGCAATGAACGTCACTCTATTTTATAAGTAACGGGTAAGGCAAGACCTAAATTGGTCAGCCATTCTTCTCTCGCGCTCCTTTTTTATTTTTTGTCCATACATATGATTTGAGGCTAATACAGAAGTTTGGAATTTTGTCAAAATCTTTGATTTTGAATAGGACTATCGCGAGATAGAAGTCTTTTTCCGCAGGAGGCACGAAACGAGAGCATTATTCACGAGATCAGACAATACGCTATTTTTTGACAATTGCAATATCGCATTGTTTTATTAACGAGCGATCACCGGCAATACCCTTTGTTTGCAGTTTTTTTTTCTTGAAAGCCACAATCTCCAACATTTGCATTATTTCCGGTGCTAATTACAAGCTTCTGGTCCATCATTCACTACAGAATATCCGCGTCCATATTCCAAATTCAAAAAGACAATCATAGTATACATAAACATCGCGGTCAGCAGTTTTCAATGGTACCGGCAAAACATCATGATTTCTCAAAATAGCAAATCCGTATCGCTGATCAGTGTTCTTAATCCATACGATATTCGCTGTAAAGTCGTCATGTAGAGAATGCTGTATCTCAGTCACGCTTGATTGTGACTGTTCATATGAACTCCATGAGGATCTTGAAGCACATGGGTTCATAGGTCCTCTAGTCTCGGGCTAAGGTAGTCCGCTGGTGGTTTTGGACTTTGGCAGCCATTTTCCATGTTTTTCTCGGAAGGTTATCTCCCTTGCCTAGGTTAAGAGATAGTGATTTCCTTTAAAAGTCTTCTAGCCGAGAATTTTGCGCATCAAAATTCATCCAATTTGATAATTTGTTTATAGACATTGTGATTATATTCTAACTCTTATAATATAAGAAAAACGTATTCATATGATTTTTCATGAATATGCTTGAAAACCGGGGATATTTCATATGTATTATGGGTTAGCAAATGGAGCATGGGTCAGTCCATTTAATGATGTCTGCAGATAAAAAATTCCTACGAACCTATATGTTTTCTTCGTTTTTTCTTATATTACACAATTATGAATGAAACAACATATATTATTCAAAAAGTTAATTACTTTGATTTACCACCAGCGTTCATCCTAAAACGGAATAAAACACTCTCTGATGCCTAACATGGGCTCGATGCACTTGAGCGATAATGTCCTTTCCAGCCTCCTTTGGCCAAAGACTTCGATATCGCGACCTTCTTATTATTGTTGATTCATCAATACAAGAAGACCGTAAATATCTTCGTGTTCGCGATATTACTTGGACTTTATTTTATTATTACCCTATTTGTAGATGTTTCGTGTCGCTCTTGTGATAGTGGCTATTGCAGTGGGGGTGAACCGGGTCAGCTCGAACAAAGCAGATGACATACTGGCCTGTATGGTTGACAGAGCTAGCCAATGTTACCCGTTTTACGTTACTGCGATGACGACTGCTTCGCCAACGTACGCAGACATGTGTACAGCTTTGACGGTAAGGACAAGAATAAATCTGCCCTTTCCAACCGAGGCTCGTAAACTGACAAGTCGTTCGACACTAATTTATCAAAGCAATACACTACTTTATCATTAAATTGATATTTAGAGTTACTATACTAAAAAACCCGAGCGATTTACAACCAGGAATTGGCTTGAATTGTTTTAACTCAATCGTTCAAGTGTTGCTACTATTCGGTGTAAATTGTTTGATAATGTGTTTCGAATAATTACAAAATAAATATGTATGCTTCCTAAATTGCTGAGTAAGAATGACCATTTTGGTAATGGATACACTTGTGTTCTTATGTCAGACACCAAATAGATGCATCTTCGCATACCCAAGTCGAAGTGTTGCCTTGGCAAAATGGTTTAATGATGTCATAGCTCCATAAATAATCTGTGGATCATATTAGAAGTGCAACTGTGTGAACTCTGTAAACTTCAAATTCAATTCGAAAGAAAATCAAAACAACAATCACTTGTCATATTTGGAAATCACACGGAAAGCAAAGAAAATCTTCGCTGCACGAGGTAGAAAAGCTCATATCTTGATTGGGTATATGACATCACCTACGTTTACCGTTTGAACAATTTTCCCCAATTACTAAATCAAGGTAAATAACTGAACGTTTGTGCGGTATTGAAATGTGACGATGAAGAGATGATACCCTGTCCGATTCATTCTCACCACAACTCATTTCATTAGGAAAAAGACACGCACTTGTACATTGAATTATATCTGGCGTTTTGCGATTTGGTGTAAAAAGTATGTCAACTCTCAGATATTTATACATTTACAAGTACCGGCACCTTATCATCTGTCAAATGTAACTAATACAGATGGACACTCGTCCATTCGACCACAACATCCCTGTCCCAGTACAGATTTGATACGGTGTTATACTGTCAGATGGATATATTCACATTCACCAAACATATTTTGGAACAAGATGCGACCGACTACTCTTTACACGGTCATGGTAGATATGTGTATATCAGAAAATGTATTCACTGGGTGAAATGTGCCAGTTTCCGAATTCGGAAACAGGGCGGAAACTGGGTGGAAACAACCGGATTCCATCCAGTTTCCGCCCAGTTTCCGCATAGTTTCCAAATTGTAAACTGGACAGATACAAGATGGAAACTGCACGGAAACCATGGAGCACCCCAAGCGGAAACTGTAACACTCTGCTGGTTTCCGCATTGGAAACAGCGCGGAAACGGGCTGGAAATATGAAATATCCAAATAGAGCTGTGCGGAAAATAAGCGGAAACAGGTTGGAAACAAACCGTGCTTAAAAGGTTTCCAACCAGTTTCCGCCTAGTTTCCGACTAAGTTTCCAAATTGTAAACTGGACAGAAACAAGACAGAAACTGGGCGGAAACCATGGAGCATGCCAAGCGGAAACTGAGCGGAAACAGGTTGGAAACAGACCGTGCTTAAAAGGTTTCCAACCAGTTTCCGCCTAGTTTCCGACTAAGTTTCCAAATTGTAAACTGGACAGAAACTGGGCGGAAACCATGGAGCACCCCAAGCGGAAACTAAGCGGAACCCAGGATTCCGGAGGTGCGGAATAGTGGACGTGTTACAGTTTCCAAGCTGTTTCCGCCAAGATTCCGCAGCGGAAATTATGCGGAATCTGGGCCGGAAACAGGATTGAAACCGGTTGGAAACTGTAACACTCTGCTGGTTTCCGCACTGGAAACAGCGCGGAAACGGGCTGGAAATATGAAATATCCAAATAGAGCTGTGCGGAAAATAAGCCGAAACAGGTTGGAAACAGACCGTGCTTAAAAGGTTTCCAACCAGTTTCCGCCTAGTTTCCGACTAAGTTTCCAAATTGTAAACTGGACAGAAATTGGGCGGAAACCATGGAGCATGCCAAGCGGAAACTGAGCGGAATACAGGATTCCGGAGGTGCGGAATAGTGGACGTGTTACAGTTCCCAAGCTGTTTCCGCCAAGATTCCGCAGCGGAAATTATGTGGAAAGTGGGCCGGAAACAGGATTGAAACTGGTTGGAAACTGTAACACTCTGTTGGTTTCCGCAATAGAAACAGAGCGGAAACAGGCTGGAAACATGAAATACCTGAATAGAGCGGTGCGGAAAATAAGCGGAAACCGGCTGGAAACAGACCGTGCTTAAAATGTTTCCAACCAGTTTCCGCCTTGTTTCTGACCAAGTTTCCAAATTGTAAACTGGTCAGAAACAAGATGGAAACCTTACGTAAACTGATGTGTGCCAATGCGGAAACGGAGCGGAATCCAGGGTGCGCAATATGAACTTGTTACCGTTTCCAATCAGTTTCCGCCAGGATTCAGCAGGAAACCAACTGGTTTATAGGCGGAAACGGAGCGGAAACTGGTTGGAAACAGTAACGCTTTGCTGGTTTCCACACTGGAAACTAAGCGGAATCACAGCAGAAACAGGTGATGCACTACCATTTTCCATCAGGTTTCCATCCAGTTTCCACCCCCTTTTCTACATAGGAAATTAACTGGATTACAGACTGAAATGGAGTGGAAACTGGTTGGAAACCGTAACGCTCTGCTGGTTTCTGTACTGGAAACGACGCGGAAACACAGCAGAAACAGGTGAAGAACTACAATTTTCCAGCAGGTTCCATCCAGTTTCCGTGCCCTTTTCTACATAAAAAAATAACTGGATTACAGGCGGAAATGGAGTGGAAACTAACGAAAGACTATTATATTCAACTTATGTTAGTTTATACAAAAGAAAAGTCAGTGGTAAAATGTTCAATATATATTTACATTCAGATTGGTATACAGTTCTTTGATCCTGAAATATCAGTGCATTGGAGAATAAGATGTCAAACCAACAAGTTAGCAATGGATGATTCTGGCGCCATTCTACTCTAATGTAAACACATTAAACCAAATACTTTAATAAAACAGTCCATGAACAAGTGGAATTATCAGTCCATCAAACGCAACATGGGTGTAACATGAAACGGTGGTACCCTTAAGCTTTGTTGCCACAGTTTACATGTAGGCGGGGTAAATAGTAGCCGTGCAAGATCTGGGTGACAGACCTATCTCATTACACAGCTGCTCAGAAAGATTTTTTTAGTTACTAAGAATGCTACAGTATTACTGGTTTTGCACTGTAGCAAAGAATTGCAGGCAAACCACTGTAATTGTATACACAACTACAATTCAATATACACATGTACATGTAATCCATCCCTGTTCGTAGGTTATTCCAGTTTCATATTTCTACAACCTCGCCACCAGGGGTCGCTTCCGTCGCAGGAAAATGGCCGCACTTCATCTGACCCCTGGTAACACGGTCACTCGATTCTTGGTCCCGTGATCCTTTGCGAAATGTCAAACAACAACAACACCGACATAACGTCATAATTGGAAATTAATCGCAACAATACAAACAGACGACGTCACGTCTCAAACGCGTCACCTGTGTGACGTCAGGTCACATGCATGATCTCCACAGATACGTCTACGTTATGTTCCACGTTCTATGCGTTCGTGCATTATCCAATGGGAAGCTGTAATGCTGACCGTGCAACCAGAGTCTGTAGGGAGAACAGGACCGGATGACTCTGGATTCGAGATTGATATTTCTAGTGGTCCTTTCACTTTGTAATATTTTCCCGTGTTCACTGAAGTCCAAGTAATCATTTTCACTTCACTTGAAGCAACTGGCACCTGCAGGATAACATCTTTATAGCGCCTCTCTTCGCTTATTGGTCTATCAGGGTAAACAGATGTCAAGATCACCCCGGGGAATGTTACTTGCTCGTCTTATTCTGTGCTTCTCAACAACATTCTGTAAAAATCAAGTTTTATTAAGGTGGGTCAGAGTGAAAACTAAATAGAAATGGTCTATAACGCCAGGCTATGCAATACTGGTAAATTCATGAGGAAGTGGATGGGAAAGTTGACATCATATTCTGGCTGTCAGGCCTAGGCTTCTAATAAAGCTCTGCAAATGACAAGATACTGATATTGCATGCCCTGTAAAATTTGTCCTTCAAAAATGCAATACAATTCAACAAGGGATACATTGTGAATCCTCTGATGTTTCATATGGCCCGTAGAGCAGACTCTGTAATGAAATAGCATATGTAAAATAAACATAACCATGTAATGAGATGGCAGAAGGTGCCATCCATGAAGTACGTACTCCAAAGATAGTGCCGTGGCACTGTAGCTCATCTGAATGTAGCTGGAGAAAGTGGCTTAAGATGTTTTTCACCACAGAAAGAGCTGCAACATGAGAACTAGCAGTGAAAAGAAAATCCAAAATGGCGACCAGGCAGCCATAATAATTAATTATGCAAATCAGGTCAACGCTGCATAACTAGACCGCACGAGAGACCTATGTATCAATTTTGAGATTGAGATTCAGTAGGTCATGAAAACTAGCAATAACAAGAAAGTCCAGGATGGTCACCAGGCAGTCATATATTGAATATGTAAATCAGGTTGAAAAACATATGTTGCATGATTAGGCTCCCAGCAGAACCTGTGTATCAAATTTGAGAAAGAACTCTTCAGTATAACCTGAGAGTTATAGTGAGAATAAGCCTTTGTGCAGAAATACAAGATGGCAGCAAGACAGCCATATTACATATGCAAATGAGGTCGAAAAACATGTTGCAAAACTAGATTCTGACGGGAACCTGTCTACAAAATTTGATTTAAGATCCATTCTGCACGTCCGGAGAACTAGCGATATCAAGAAAATCCAAGATGGCCACCATGCAGCCATATTCGATAAGCAAATGAGATCGAAAGACATATGTTGCATAACTAGCCCCAAGCGAATCCTGCGTATCAAACTTCAGAAAGATCCGTTCAGTAGAACCTGAGAACTATCGATGACAAGCTTTTATTCTGAAATGGAAATGGTTTTGAATCAAGTACACTGGAAAAAATTTCTGAAATCCGACCATCAGTGGATTCCGTATTTTATTTCGAGACCCCCCCCCCAGCAGACACCGCACTAGGTTGCATTACTTGCTTGCACATGTACTTACTGTTGTACAATGACAGAATTTACAAGGATAGAATTGACGTAAACTGCATTACTTTTCAATTAAATCTGATGAAAATATTATCATTATTTGATCTGTGTAGTGTAATGGTTTTAGCAGATCGGAAAGAAAACACCTACAGTAAACATTCTAATTATTTCCATCACCGGAAGTGGCTTCAAAACAGCTTTTTTAAATATAGATTTAACTAGCAACAGGTTACTTTTGTTCAGTTCTATCTATTCTTTACCCCGTTCTGTACCGTACCGGTACTTGAGTACCGGGGTACTGGTAGAAAATAATTCAAGGAATTGTTGCAGATTTCTCATTCATGGGAACATAGATTTCTGGACTTTTAGCACAATGTTATACATTTTTGGAAAGCTCAGATTTCGGGCTTTCCGCGAATCAGACCAACTGTTGCAAGTTGTCTAAATTACTGGATGACACCACGATTATATTCCTAGTTAGAAATGCCTCAAATAGCTGGTACAGAAAGGGTTTAAGTTCATACCATTAAAGATTGCCTACTATAGTCTGCTCCAGCCATCTCAATTTCGAAATTTGTCTCGGCAATAATTTCACACAGCCAAAATGTTCACCATTTATCATAATGTTAAAAATTGCTGAGGCATACCAAATCTGCCTCGACATTCACCTCAGCAATTTCCTTTTGCTGAGGCGAATTGAGTGAGCTGCTGCTCTCTCAAGAATGAACCTGAAAGATCCACTTCCTGTGATTGAATTATTAGAAGACTTACGTATATAGAAGATAATATAGGCCTACCATCCAAACTCCAGTCTGAACAAACGATGCACGGGATTGCTCCTCGATCTAAAAACCAAAGGAAAAGAGTCATCCTGTGTTTTTTTCTCATTGAAAGGACACCTGACTGGGTATCATTCGTCTGATTTCTGCTAGTGTTTTCTTTTCTATTAAAGACGTAAAAATAGAGATGTCCAATACAGGCAAATGTTATATACATTAGTCATGATGTGATAATTCAAGTCACTGATAACTATACAGATATTATGGCTGCTCTAGTAAAATTTTAATCATATTCAAAATGTCAACATACATGTACTATTACTGAACTTGGACTGGACGGATCCGATTTTCTATGATATGAACTAAGCCTACTTAAAATGCATAAAGGTTACATGTACATGTATACGTGTAAGCAAACTATCATAAAAGAAGCTATATGGCAGATCCATGGCTGACTATTTTGATTTTCATACCGGTACATGTTCAGCAGGTTTTGAATTTACATATAAATGTTACTTGCCATGCTTGTAGCATCAGTTTGTCAGTAATACCTGGCTGAAAAACCCTCCACGGATGTACCACCTCTTCATTTCTCCACCACATTCCTAAAATACGGAATGAAAAAAGGAATATACGTTGAAGAAATTCATGTATGTTGTGCAGATAATCTACTACATATAAACATGGCAAACCTGAAAGTGATCATCTGACATGATCTCCAATCATCAATGGCAACTGTATGTGACGACCAATATCAACAGTATAGGAAATGAATACCAACAACACTCTGTCAGCAGTGTTTATAAGCGGTGTTGTGTTCCTGGAATCCTAGCCTGCTTTACAAACTGCTCAAAACTTTATACATGACCATGGGCCTATTCCACACTGGTAAATTTCAACTTTCTTTTCAATAAAAAATTAAACCAGAAAGATTAAGAAAATGAAAACAAAAAATACTCATCAATATCGGTTTACCCAGTGATGTTAACGGATGCATGAGCTGTAATGGCACTGCTGTACCAGTGAAACATGGAACAGTTCCTGGAGCCGACTAGGGATCATCTGAAATTAACATTACACATGTGTCACATACATTTTACTTTCATTACACGAGGCCAAATTATGCAGGAGGCAAGCTACATACCGGTATTAAAAAATATATTCTGACAAGATCAGAGATTATGGAATAATTCTAAAGTCTAAAGAAGAATTTACTATTTGCATATATTGTAAATCATGTCTGGAGGGAGGCCTTACAGTCTCACATGTGCAAGCCTACCCGATACGGGTTTCACAATGTTAAAATGACGTGACGTTGCGACATCGAGAGGAGCATACTGTATGTTTATAACATGTGGCATGTATGGGAGCCCATGACGTGACGTCATGATGTTGCAAAATTAACTTGGAAAATCCCTAGTATCTAGAGAAACTTTGCGCAATTTATGTGTGAAGCTCTTGGTGAACCGAGATGAAATTTGGACACAGTAATGTTATTATTAATATTGAGCGTTTCAAAGTACAGGTACAACACGCTCAATGTCTATCCCATCACAATGTCCCGTAAACGACACTGCGTTTGTAACAGCATCAGATGTCACTACTATCGGTCCCGGATATAAGTCTGTAAGTGGCACACCATTGGCCTTCTGGGCATTCACAATAGTTCTGAAACTGGACAGCAGTTGCCCATCTACTGCCAGAAGATAAGCAGACTTTATTAGCTTCTTATAAGCATCTCTCGATGCTTTGTGAAGTGCTTGATAAATAAGAGGCTGGTCCCGTTTTTGTTGACCAGGAGCACTTCCGCCTGAAACGTTCTCATAATGAACACTCAGTTCGTGCAGAGAAATGTCTGCTAACTGTATACTTGGATACAAAATTTGTACCACTCACGTATCTGTCAATATCTTTCAGGGCTTGTCCTTTAACAGTGTTTTTCAGTCTGTCTCCGCGTTTGGCACACAAAGTAACCACACGCGAGCGACCATCTCTCGACCATCGATCTTCTCAGTGTCATAGTCGATCAAGTGACAACCCCCCTGTATTCCACGTTAAAAAAGTTGCCAATTGTACATTATTTCCTTTACCGGTGGCCATAACAAACTGTATAGAAGGATCATCCAATTTCAGTCCAAATTAAAGTTCATTTGCGTAATTCAATTTCATCAATAGTTCAAAATCAAAAATGGCGGCTGAACTGAGTGAAGGTGCGTTACAAATTTTTACTCGGAAACGGACCGAAACACATTTTTGATAAAGTTGAATGCGATCAATGTAACGTGATACAATTGATTTAATTAAAAGAAATCAAATTGTTTTTAGATTATAGATAATCATGTATGTGTATGATAGGAAATGTTATTGACGTAAATTGTCATTTAGAGCAGTATATTGAAAACCACGAGAAATACGGATTCCGGACTAGAGTTCAAGTTAGCATTTTCGATTGACTGCAGGCCACTAAATCTACCACAAACAAAAAAGAGTTCTCCGTTCAACTCGGCATGTCGTCTGACGGCTCACAACAACAACCAGAGGAGTTGATTTTTTTTTCTTTTGTACCGTTCTCGGCGTGCGCAATTTATCACGCCCCTGAGAATAAAATCAGGCGCGCTGTGGTGCGCGATCGCACTCGCGCGCCTCAAAAACGAAAGACTGTAAACCTGAAAATGAAATTTGAATTTATCGGTTACTCACCTGGTTCTGTCGCTTAAGAAATTATTCTGGCAAACGATGGAAGTTTAACAGGGATAATGGACTAAAATACATATCCCTTCGACACCATAGACGTTGGAATAATAGAGTCTACGTTATTGCAGACTCAATATTCATGTACAGATGTTGTAGGGCACATAGGCCTATGCAAAATAAACAGCTGGCCTACGGGTAACAATTAGGCCTACTATACACATGGCTCATCGATTTAATAGTTCCTAATTGACGTGCGCTCAAAACTGCTCCTCTGATACTCTTGTAGAAATTCTTGGTATACTGTTCGTTGTAAATTTAAGGACAGCTTTCCGTCCAGTCTTCGTGCACCGGAATCTTAGCGGAAACCTATGTCAGTTTCCGACCTGTTTCTGCGCAACCGGAAACAGGCTAGAAACTTAATAGCAGTTTCCGGTCCATTTCCGCTGCATTGGAAACAGAGCAGAAACTGACATCAGTTTCTGACCAGTTTCCGCTGAAGCGGAATCTGGGCGGAAATTTAACAACAGGTTTTTGTCCAGTTTCCATGTACCGGCTGGAAACTTGAATAGCAGTTTCCAGTCTATTTCCGCTGGATTGGAAACATGGGGGAAACTCGCGTTGGTTTCCGAGCTGTTTCTGCTCGAGCGGAAACAGGTCGGAAACTTCAGTACCAGTTTTCAGTCCATTTCCGATGCATTGGAAACAGAGCGGAAACTAACATCAGTTTCCCACCCGTTTCCGCTGAAGCGTAATCTGGGCGGAAATTTAAGGACAGCTTTCCGTCCAGTCTCCGTGCACCGGAATCTTAGCGGAAACCTATGTCAGTTTCCGACCTGTTTCTGCGCAACCGGAAACAGGCTAGAAACTTGATAGCAGTTTCCGGTCCATTTCCGCTGGATTTGAAACAGGGCGGAAACTCGCGTTGGTATCCGAGCCGTTTCACAAGCAGGTCGGAAACTTCAATACCAGTTTCCAGTCCATTTCTGCTGCATTGGAAACAGAGCGGAAACTGACATCAGTTTCTGACCAGTTTCCACTGGAGCGGAAATTTAACAACAGGGTTTTGTCCAGTTTCCATGTACCGGAATCTTGGCGGAAACCTAGCTCAGTTTCCGATCTGTTTCTGCTCAAGCGGAAACCGGCTGGAAACTTGAATAGCAGTTTCCAGTCTATTTCCGCTGGATTGGAAAGATGGGGGAAACTCGCGTTGGTTTCCGAGCTGTTTCTGCTCGAGCGGAAACAGGTCGGAAACTTCAGTACCAGTTTTCAGTCCATTTCCGATGCATTGGAAACAGAGCGGAAACTAACATCAGTTTCCCACCCGTTTCCGCTGAAGCGTAATCTGGGCGGAAATTTAACAACAGGTTTCTGTCCAGTTTCCGTGCACCGGATTCTTGGCGGAAACAAAAACACCTGTTTCCACTGGTAACCGCATCGCCGAAACAGGCTGGAAATGGGGTGTTACAGTTTCCAACTGGTTTCCGCCAAGAATCCGCATTTTTGGAAACCAGTACATTTCACCCAGTGATTGTGGGCGTGGCAATATCCTTCCGACAATGATGGTCATCTGAATTGAATATTGCATGGTACCGTTCTAATTGACAATTGAATATGTTTAACTACAGTCTTGACCAAGACTTGAATATTGGACATTGTATGGTACACTCTTGACTGCCAATTGGATGGAGCATGGTTTTTGGCTGGACTGCCGATTAAATAATACATCGCACACGCTCGACTGACAAATGGAAATGTAACATGGCACAGATGGTCGAGCCGAGTAGAGGCCCCCACTCCTCTTGGAAGCATTGTTCACGACGTTTGTAGATTGAACAATGGACTGTTTTCCCAGAATCGCACACTGGCCTGGCACAGAATTATCTTGTACTTGATTGGTATTAAAAAGTGAACGGTTATATATTATTATCTTTTTATAGACTTAATTCTGTTTGCCAGGAGTTTAATCATTGAAAGTTATCACATTGTCGCGAGAGGGACTTCTCTCTTCAAATGGAAGTAAAACGATGCTCGTAAAAAATATCTTACCATCTTCGATTACAGTCGAATCATCTCACACATCTTTTCGGGAAAACTTTTCTTCTCTAATAGAATCTGGTCGTATGCTTCGGAGCGGATTTGCTTTGTGAGAGCGAGAAATGGGATGGTGTCTGCTTTGCGACGATTACTGAAAATTACCTTGAAGACACAAACGTATGTGGGGACGGCAGTGGATCCGGTAAGTATGTTTGTAGCTCACAACTTAGGTGAAGTCTCTTCAGACAAATGACACTTCGATTCACCATGCAGCAGCGGACTTGTTCTCCTGCTTCTAGTAGTGAAACTAACGAGGAGGCAAGGCGGTCCGTTGTCTCCCGCTTAGCAATCAACTATTATCTTACATCTCAGGGCTTTGACAGGTTTTTCTAATAATATGCTGTAGAATAGGCCTAGTCGACAGACCTATGTCTTCCGGCTTCCGGGTGGTACATGTATATAAGAGAAAACGTATCATTAAACGAAGCAAACGACATATGGCACCCATTGAACATCAAATTGTGATGAGGGTCGAACAGACCGACCAAAATGTAGGTATCTTCTGTAAACTTTAGTGTTGGTCCTCATCTTACCATGTGTTAGTCCAAATTTACAACCAATAAGAGTTATTTTTCTATATTTTGTTTGTTAGACCGACGACAATTCAGCTGGCATTTTTAGGCCTTAGGCGATCTATGTTTCCCCCTTAAATTCTTGTCGACTAATCCGATATATTGTGTCACAGTTTTGGCCGGAGTAAAAATATTAAAAAAGTAATTTATTGCGATATGTTGTTGACATAACTGTTGTCACTCTCCAATAACTCTTTGGAAAAAAGGTCAAAAGAACAAGAACGACAAATAATATCGGATGGAAAAATACGTTCACGCAAGAGGACTTTTACATCATGCGACAACCGAGGAAGTTTTTCTGCATGTAAAAGTACATATGAACGTCTTGTAGCGTCCCGGACTAGACTGTAAGATGCGATTATTAATAAACTGTTTGTAGCGATTCCAATGACGCGTTCATCCCGTGTAAAATGAAGAACCACAAGTGGTCGGGCCGTTGTAAACAAATGAAGAAATAAACTAATGCAAAGTTTGCAACATTGGCTTCTGATATCGAGTTGCTTGAAGAGTTATGGGTGCCAGTCTTATTTGCAGCGTAGAAGAGCAACTCAGAGAAAGCGGAAGGAAAGAAAGCAAAGTGACAGATCAGCATGAGGATGAGCTAAATTTTAACTCAGATGGTCGATGTTCGGGTTTCCGAATTAAGTGTTCATGCTCACGTCATGAACTGTTCATCAGGAAACCTAACACATACAGTCCTCTCCACAAACGTCCAATTTCTGAGGCATAGAGTGATAGGAGATCTTGTTTACCACAAGGCTTCCTTCGCTCTTATAAGCGGGTATTGTCTGCTATAACGTGTGTAATAGTATTCCGGTATTTTCGTAGAAATATAGAATTTCTATTATTCATAGTACTGATGTGGTATACGAAGAACTATTTCTATAGAATATGTAATTAATTTCAGGCGCAACGGTTGTAATATTAGTCAGTTGACCAGATGTAAAACAGTGGCTGAGTTTAGCTTTTCGTTTCCATTTTTCCCTGCATACCTGGAATCTTTTCTAATGTGTAGAGGGGACACATACGCAAATATTCAGACCGTTTGTCAGCTTACAAGTATGTGCGTTGGATTTAGCAAAAAGTCCTCCAATTTCTGGAAACATTCGCAACTTTCTTATTATCTTACTAAAATGGACAAATTGTGTCTTAAATTAAAGGTATTGGATGCCATATAACTGTTGCACAAATTGGCTGTTATCCAAGCTATGTGTATAGTTTTGTGAAAAAAAGTCTCGAAATTACACAAAATACTTGTATTTTACTTTTTCCATCCCAGCTTAGACAATGAAAATGGCACAACATCTCAACCGAATCGCTTGATCAACACATACACAATTTTGCCATTTATCGAACTACTGTTTTCTATAAACATAAGATTATCTGGTTTTAATGGCATAGCGATAAGGATGCATCTCCAAAAATCGTTCGGATTTTCGTCGAGAATCTGTATTTTTTTCTCGTTATCGTGATTTTCAAAGGTGAGTGGGGATGGAGAATTTTTTTCAGAAAACTCGAAAGATTCACGAAGTCGGTATGCTTTCGTTATTTTGATCGGTTTTCATTCGAGGGAAATTTCTCGAATGAAAAACGATATCGACAATCAGTCGAGAAACCTTCGAGAATTTCCCAGTGGAGAAAAAACGATTAAAAACCGATTAAAGTAGTGCCGCTATTGGATTCGCCCAGCCTGGTACCCTAACGTACTGTCACATACAAGTAAGCTAGGGAACCAGGCTACCATTCGGACCCTCGTTCAACCTCGGGATTATCTCTTTTCAAGTTTAGCGTGAACGATTAGCAGTAAAGTTTATAATTATTGTGTCCCAACCAGCCAAGTTGCGTTTGTATGTCAAATTCTTGAAATAATTGTGTAGGAAGGAGTCGATTAGGCAATTCAGTTTACACTGATAACGTACAAGACAACTGTGAAGAAGAAAGAGAAGTCGCTATTCTCCATGTTGTAGGGCAAATGCCGCAAACTTTCTGTTGAACCAAAAACCAGTTAGTTCGTCGTCAAATATCATGTAACGCTATATTCCTTATGACATGTATGGAGTACGCATTATTATTCCTTCGCGGAAGATCAGAAAAGTCCAGACACTAATCATTTAATGTCGGCAAAATTGGACTTCCACTATAGACTCAACACTCTTTGTCCTTTCTACATGACATACTGTTGTAACTTACACGCGTAAAAATGATTTAATTGTCGAGTATTTCCTATAAATATAGAAGATTAACTGCCAGCGATAACATGTGGTTTAAAGTAACGTATTACTGTAAATAGTGCTATAATCATGGGTCGTACGGGGTAGTCAGATGATCAACTTCGAGCTAATCCGAACTGATCTGCTGACGTTGATTAACTTGGTAAACTAATAGATCGTTGTCAATGAAGATGTGATATTCAACTCCTACTTACTTCTTTAAAATAACAACGGATATAATACATCAGTTTTTCATTGTAAAGGCGCCGGCAATAGTTCAATTTATACTGGCAAATGCATTATAGCGCAATGACGGACAGCGGCGTAAAGAGGTGTTAGCCTGATAATGACGTCATTGTATTCATTCGCCTCACGATGGTTTCGCGATATTCTCTCGACGCTTTCTCGACATTCTCTCGATCAAAAAAAAACCCAATTCATTCTCGGTGTGTAAAAAAGAACGAAAAAGAACCGATATCGAGAAAATCAATCGAGAATTTTGAAAATGATTTGGGTTTTTCCATTATATTTTCTCGACATTCCCTCGATGAATTCCCGATAGGATCTGGATTTCGCGAGTGAAGGAAAAACGATTAATGGAGACACTTCCTAACTTAAAATGTTACCCGACCCCCCATAATTAAGAAAATCCTTTATTTTCAGAAAATATTCTAACTTTTATCCTGTTTACCCGTCAAAATAAGCAGATTATGTGTCATGTTACAGGTATTTATTGTGGTATGATTCTGAAATATAACAGCGACTGTATATATCGTATATCTGAATCAATACAATAAATAAGCTCGAAATTATTCAAAATAGTTTTATTTCCCCTTTTCCACCCAGGGTAAGAACAATCTCAACCGAATCGCTTGATCGGCATTTAAAACTATTATATGCAGATGAAGCGGTTCATATGATATGCCAATTCTTTGTGATTGGTTTTTCTTCAGAATGAACAATGAGTGAGACCGAAAGCTCGGACATGGGTTTTATATCTGCAATCATTTTACGTCGAATACCTGTAATTGGATACATAGTCTGATTCTTTTTATGACAAAATAGAAACGTTATGAATATTTTCCTAAAATTGGGGACTTTTTTTAATTTCAGGGGGTGGTGTAACAGTTCACCTTCTTTCCGACAGTAGACCAGAAATTCCGATCGTGATAATTGCATATGATGGGAGTGTCATTGCCAAAATATATTTTATACAGATTATGTGACACAGTTGAATGTTGCGACATTGTGTGGAGTCATTCATGGACAAACTAATATAATATTGATCATCTTTTTGCGATGACTCAGATACGCAGCTTGGAAAACCAATGAATTTATATTACGTCCATACAACACCAAACACTTGCAATATAGAAAACACTGCTTATTCTACTGAAGAAATAAAAATGTTAGGATATTTCTTGTAAAATATTTGTTTTTTTCCTTCAAATTTTGGTGGTGGAGTAACATTTTACGGTATTTTTCTGAAACTAAACCAGATGTCCCAATCTTTTATTAGCAATCAGTAGCATGATAAATGGCACAAATTTTGATATGCTAATGAAGCTCTTCCATTGAAAGTCATATCACAGTGATAGTTATTTCATAGGATGGAAACAATAAACAAAAATATTTGGCCTAATTTCTGGACACTTTTTATCAATGAGTCCGATATACAGTTCGGATGACCACCACTTTTTTTCTACAAGAAAATCTGTGCAATATCTGTAATTCGAAGTAAGACTTGTTTAATTTGTTAAGATTTGTTATCAAACTGATGCCATTTCAACGCCCTGAAACCAAACGAACATACCTGCATGTTGATAACTGGTCGGGAAATGAGGGCATGGGCCACCTCTACACACCAGAACAGGTTGTAGGTATGCAGGGAAAGATAGTAACGAAAACACTCTTTTCCACTTTGGTCCAACATACTTGTAGCTTAAATGGGTATGGCCTACTGGTAGCGTGCTTCCCAGATCATTAGTAAAGTAGTTTGCTCTCGTTGCATGGCATTTTAGAAGTAAACTTAACTAGAAAGTTAAGTGGAAGCCCAGGTTCTTTATTCTTTTGTTCACTGCAACTGAAATATGTGAAGCTAAATGCAAGGATTTTTGGAAATTTAGCCTTCCAATCGCCTTGCTAATAATTAATAACTAAAGGTCTTCAGCAAAAATGAGGTCTCGTTTTTTTCTTCATTTCTTTCGGTAATTTTTGACAGTTTCAATTGTCAATTGAAGGGGGAAAAATGCAACTAAAAGGATGAAGGAATTTGAAACGGGCGGGGGGGGGCTGAGCAAAAGAGAAGGCATATTTGTTCAGTTTCATATTTGTACAGTTTTGTTTCCCAGAGTCCAACTAATATCATATACGCACCAATAAAGTTCCCGAGTTACAAGTCTTGAACGCATTAGACACGCGATAGAAATGTGTAAAGTTGAATGCATGCCTCTTATAAAATGCGCTTCCATTTTCAAACACATTTTTTTTAAGAAGTTCATGAGGGATTGATACATGGTAGAGAGGCCGTGCTGTCCTCACACGCCGGTAGATCACCGAACTGGGAAATACTTAAAAAAATGTTTACGGATTTGTAAATGAAAACCCTTCATTACTATTCTGTACTGTATACATACGTAAATTACATAACCGGATAATTTACATATTCATGATCTAGAGTCACCCACGGCTCGAAATATAGTTTATGTTAGAAGCACCTATACGCACATGGATAAAACTTTTGTTGCGTGCTTTCGTCGACGGCCGCGCTGCGATACCATATTAAAATAACCACGTAGGCCTATATATTACAGTTTTATGTAATTCTCGTGTTGCATGAAAATGGGTTACTGTACAGACAATCCCTTCACACGTCATATAATTTCCTCGTATTGTAATGTAAGTTGGGATAGAAAATGCAGGAGGATAGCCAAAGATTCTTCTCCATGGGTCAGAACTGGAGTTGAGCTTATAACTGATTGCATTATTAGAATAATCCTGATATGAATCTAAGGTGAACACACTGCGTGAAATAGGCAAGTTTCCAATTTCGGAAACCCGCCGGAAACCTATTGGAAACTGTGTCGCTACAGTTTCCAATAGGTTTCCGGCGGGTTTCCGGAATTGGAAACTTGACAATTTCACGCAGTGACAGTATTGCATCTAAACATGTATACTATATATTATTAAATAACTATCTATGATATGAACACAGTA
This sequence comes from Hanleya hanleyi, assembly GCA_036873755.1. Lineage (NCBI taxonomy): Eukaryota > Metazoa > Mollusca > Polyplacophora > Lepidopleurida > Hanleyidae > Hanleya > Hanleya hanleyi. The sequence goes on along the minus strand of JAVTVY010031905.1, from coordinate 70,685 downwards.
CAAGGAAATCGGCCTGCATCATATGACCACCAAATCGGGCCAATCTGAGGAAGGCGGACTAATACGGGAAAGCAGGTCCAATACGGGAAAACAGGATTTTCAACATGGCGATGTTGACGATGAATGAGCCTCGATTCGTGATCTTCTCCGAATTATGTCTCATACTTTGAACAGATATTCAGTAGCTTCTGTGAAAATTTTCTATAGATCTATGCGTATCGGTATACAAACGTTGAAGTCAAGTGAGGCGAATCATACTGAAATAGACTGTACTGACGCGAGTGTGACATCGACTTTGCCAATCACTTGATCCAACGCTTACAACAGTGCACTCAACAGTGCACTGATGAACGAAGTTATGACTACAGTGATATTTTATGACAGAAGATGATGCCATATTTGCGGCTAGAAGAGCTAATCACGTGTGGATGTTAACGATAGTAATTAGATGCGAACGAAACACTTGGACGATGATGTTGAAAACTAGGTTGGTTGGTTTGTTGGTTTTCTCTTGACCCCTCTTTCGTGGGTAAATAAAATGACCCTCTGGTGAAAGGTCACCCACTGGTTCAATGCTAACAAAATTACACTTTAGAAATAACACTGTGTCAGACGAAAACTAGGGTCTCAATATTTCTTCGATTCTCAAATCGCGACTGTATTTGGGTCAATTCACCATATTTGAAGGTTGTATTTAACCTCAACATTCTCATCAAATAAAATTATTATATTACTTTCATGATATATATATTGTACCATTAACATTTCATCTGCTTCTATCTTTTCCACTCCCGTTTTCTAAGTTAAAGAACTAGCCCAGGTTGAAGATGATCGGCCTATTCAGCGTCCCGATTATCACCGTCGATTATAGCGTTACTGCATGCAGAGGGGATCCACTTTCCGACTATATAGTGGTACATCGAAACCACATTAATCGTGGGAAATAAGGCTACTGTCAAGCAAGAAATATATATTCTGATTTGGGGGAAGTCGCTGCACTAAAATATTCCTTGATACATGTATTATAATCGATGGAAAAAAGGTTGTTGTGAGTTATTTAATAAAAATGTCATTAACCAAGCGTTTTCATATTGGCCTGGTTATAGGTCCTCGATCAGCCATATTGGCCCTCGGCCTGTGGCCCCGTGCCAATACGGCAGACCTCGGACCTACAACCAGGCCAATATGAAAACATTTACTTCCAGGGTTCAGTTCAGTCAATCACCTAGAATTACAAACTGTTTAGATGTTAAGAAAAGCACGATCAAGTTATTTTACGGATTATAAGAATATTCGCTCAGTGATTTCATATATATAGTAAAACAATAATCTGGCTAGACTCAAATGCGTATGCGTGTCATTGGAAACGCTTCCTAACATTATTTAATTTTGTACGTTCTTGGTGTAGTGCTTGTATTCAATTGGATGCATCGTATATCGGATGTTTTATTTTCCCACGTCACCGTATATACATTAAGAAATAAATGATCATACTCGTGGGCATTAGATGATGGTTTTATACAATGTCTTGACTCGAAAAGCTGGACGTTTACAGAATCCATATTGGTGGTTTGAGTTTTCTTCGCAAGTCATCTAAAGTACACGAACTCGTCTCGAGTGTTTCAATTAACCGAAATCGGAATATATCTTCTGGAGTTTCTAGAAAACAATTATCTTACGGAACCACTGATCGATTTATGAAAAAAGACTTATGACTAAATAGTATTTGACCATTCTCTGCCATTTGATATATTCTCAGGATCACTAGAAGAAGCAAACTTGGGTAAGAGATGTCTCGACATTATGACTGAAGTTCTGACGGTACATCCCGACCCCTGTCTATTCCATGGAGCTTTCGCAAAGTGTATCTTGAGCGAGGAGCCGGACCTTCAGGGTAATATCTTAGATGCTTTCCGTGAGACCACCAAAGATGAGATTCGGCTCAACTTTCCTCATACTTTTGGGAATACACTCATACAGTTTTGTCCGGACTGGAGCACAACATATGCAGACCTCATCAGGAAAAAGCCGAAAACAAATCTCAGACCGAAAAACAAATCCAGACCGAAAAAGCCGAAAAACAAATCCAGACCGACAAAGAACGCATAATTGTAAATGACCGATATGGAATCTGGATCATCTATCGGATTGAAAAAATAAAAAATCATACTGCACTTACGAAAAGGCGTATACATTGTCTTCATTTTCATTCATTTGATTATCATGATCCACGTAGGTCAACTCTCTACGCAAAAATCTATGCTCAAAATATATACTACTATATTATTCTCTAATGGATCAGCTTTTGAGAAGAATATCGGATAAATAAAAATTCGAGGAAAAAAACGGAAAATGGCGACATTACAGTGACAATTTTAGACTTTGTTAATATATTTTCCGGTCGAGCTTGACCTAAGTGTATCATGTTGCAAGTTTCAGCCCCCTTGCTCAAGGGGTCAGAGCTACATTAAGGGCAGGGTCCGAAATGTCCTCCCCACCCATGGCCTGAATTTGTACCAAAAAACGGACTTGCGAGGTTAAAGGAGAAGAAAGCATGTGACTAATGTTTACACTGAACGAAAGATCTATCTCCCCCTCATCCAAAATATAAGCAAATATTTTTTGCGGTTTTTTACCGCAGATCTATTCATATCGAATCATCAAAAACTAGGGGCTGTGGACAGATTCATAAGTGCCGCCGTTACAAGGGCTTGCGTCTGTTTTAACCAACCAGAAATGCCGAAAACATATTGTGCGCATCGCTGCGTGACGTCAGCCAAACCTTCCAAGGACCGTTACATTTCATCGTTTCCCAATGTTGAAACCAGATGTACTGAAACAGTGGGTGCATAATGTCGGTCAGCAGGATTTTACTCCAAACGCATCAGAGAAGAACTTTTGCACAGTGAGGCTGATGCAGTAAATTGGAGTGAGTTTATTAGTCTTTCAAACATATTTCAGACATATCACGACGTTCGGTTCCCATTCCTGTCAAATAGTGATCATTCCAATGTTTGTCTGTAATATATCTCCATGCAATGTCATTATATTTTAACCTTACTCGTTGAAGAGCGGCGAGGTCCGGGTGACGTAACACGCTTAAACGACCCGAGCCAAAATGTCAGCACGCTTGAGAGACAGAAATGCGCAGGTTGAACGCCGATTTAATCGAGTGGAAAAAATCGCCAAAAAAATATTTGCTTATATTTCTGGATACGGGGGCGATAGATCTTTCATTCAGTATATACATTAATCACATGATTTCTTCTCCTTTAAGGAAACTATACCCGGGTGATCTCAAATTGAATCTCGACTCTCGTTTCCAACAGGAAGTAGTTGATCACTTTTTCAGCAGGTGCCTAGTAAAAATATGTGTGGTGTTCGAACATATCCATGAGTCATTCTATCATAACGATATATTTTAGACAGGAAATTATTCCAAAACGAAATGCCTTTTTCTTGTACGTTTTTAGCGTTTGTAGTTACATAGGTGTCCGAGAACATCATAAGAACACAGGGACATTCACCCCTAGCATTTACGAACTATATTTTAAACAACGATGCCACCTAATCAGCATGCTACCTAATCAGTTAACAGACCGGCTGGTGTGGTTGTTAACATTGGTAAAGTTTTAAGATTCACGATAGAGGTTTCTTTTTTGCCACATGTCTGTTGTGAAATGAAAAAAAATACACGATTTTTTGCTAACTGTTACGGTACGAAACGGTTATATCTTCTAATATTGTATACACATCCAAAGTCCGATCTGTACCAATACGAAAATAAATCAAGCCAATGGGCTTATTTGACAAACAAGCTGTTTGTCTGCAGTGCGGAGGAATGTCGATTAAACTAATCATTTGCAATAGAGTTCCCATTGAAAACTGCAGTCTGTGAACGTAGTAATGCAGTTCACAAAAGGCTAACGGTGTTAACAAAAAGTAACGTAGTTGAAAACAATTCTGTAAAACAATTCTGTCAACTACGTCACCGAAATGTCAACTGCGTTGCCATATAGTAATGTAGCTGACATTTTTGTCATTCGATGGCAATATTGTCCCATTGTATGCAGTTACCATGTCGAGATCACGCGAGGTCAATCCTGTCGGGTACCTTCAGTCAAGCAAGGAATATATTCAGCAAAGTCCGAAGATTTACGGCTGTAACACGGTATCATACATATTTATTTATTATTTATTTATTAATAAGAGTACCAAATTCAGTCCTAGCATGCGATCACAGAGATCCTACATACACGTACAGTATATAATATATAGAACACTCATGTATATACATGTACAAAAAATATAGCGCATTAAACAAATTTTCGAGCTCATGCATCCCGCTAAAATACGAAATACACGATAGGCTGAAAGACGTCCAAAGTTTTGGAATAATTGACCAGCTATGCAGATAAAACATTGCGCAAAAGTTCTCCAAATGGCTTTATAATAATATTATCTCTTTACTTTTGTGAATCTTTTTTTGGCCACCAGGAGAGGATAGCAACGAACTAATAAACATTGATATAACAATTAAAATAAACCTAGCCACTTTGTGTCAGATAACATGATTTCATGACTAAGATCACCATAGTCTTTACCTACACTTAGCGCCAATCAACAATTTCGTGTTTGGACAATATCTCGGTTACTACTTGTTAGAAAACTTCGAAACTTTCATGGAGGATAACTATTACAAGTACCTTGCATATGTACATTGGCCAGGGATTTTTCTTTACGAGCTTCGATGTTTGCCAGAGAATTTTTGCCCTTTATTCCGTCATTCAATAATGTCATGTCTGGACCATATTTAAATTACAACTTGATGGACTTTTTTAGGCGTTTCGATGATTTGTGGCCATTTATCCTGTCAGTCAGTGAACCTCGAGACTTATATAAAAGATGCCTAGTACCGTAGACATGTGCACTGTCAGTTGATATTTTTTGTTCTGTCCATATATTGTTTATTATTAGATGCACACCTGTTACATGTACCTTGCAGGTGATTAATCAGCTGTCTTGCCCGTTTCGATGATTTTATGCAAAGTTATGGTTCTTTACCCTGCCCATCAATATTTTCTTGTAACACCTATCAACCGCTTACTATTTGATAGACAACTTCGACACCGGCCGGGGGGGGGGCCTTCCCTCAATTATTTTCCTTACCCCATGAGCTAGGGAACTGAAACTTACGAGGTGGCCGCTTAGATGACGTCACAGTAACGTCATTTTCAAAAAAGGCATATCTATGTTGATTTTGTTTGGTCAGATTGTTCGCTTATTTGTTTATGTAATTTCAGTGAATAAATTAGTAAATATTAATTTCATATGAAATAAGATGGTTTTTGCCTACTTTTTGTAGCAGAAAAGCAAAAAATTGGAAGAAAAATGGCGAAAACATCTCACGTAGCAGCCATCTTGATTTTACCCATGATCCTCTGCCCGTGGGCGACCAAATAGGCTATAATGACACCCCTCCTCCCGGCCTGGTAGGGTTAAGGCTGTGGGGAAGTGCTACATAATGCTTGCAAAGAACGTCCACATGAAGACAGCCAATAATTGCTCTTCCGATATATCTGACTCAACTCTCGTTTACGATGGAAATGAAATGAATGTTTCGGAGAGGTCAGTATGGGTTTTTGCCCGAGCAGATAGACACCCAAACCAGTCAGTTATCGAACCAGTCAGACAAGGTAGAAGAAGGATTTGAAATTTCTGTTTCAACATAGGGGCATCATGCTATTTTGATATAGAAACAAAGAATATTTATAGTATCCAGAAAGCCCACAAGACAAGGAAGATACACCAAGACGAGTTATAGACTATCGAGGTTCAAGCGAAAACAAAACATTGTGAAAGTTACAAAGGGAATTATATACATTTCAATTAATATGCATTATTTTATTGATCTGACCAGGTTATCATCCTATTCGGAAATATCTGATATTTCACTAAACCGAAAAAAACACATTTGTTTAGTGCATCCCCCTCCCGATGTCCCGGTACACTCTAGTTTAGTAATTTCCACCTCCTGCACAACACAGTGATTAATTACACATTTCCAATGTGCTTATTCTGGTCGGACAACCGATTTAATATCAATTTCACTGGACGGCGACAAATATACATACTTACCCCTACACCGTTTCATGCAATCTCATCATACGTAATAAATCGCTTCCAATAAAGCTGAAAAAATCCTAGCTTGTTTTATTACAACGATCCTAATACGAAGTAAATACCATTGTACATTGTAGATTCTACTTCGCTGATGTTCAACAACAAGGAAAACTCGTATCCGATAAGTCAAGGCCAGCTTATGGAGGTTTACTTCACACATCTGGAAAGACAATTTTCACGACGTTTGTGAAAAACACTATACCACAGTTAGGGGGCATGCCGATATTTGGACTGTGAAACGCGGTTCATCGTTCTCGTATTACCGCTCCGATTGTGACGTGCTGAAGCCAGATTTTGTCATCGGCGCGGTCCTTTTGGACAGTCCCAAAACTTTAAAATCCTTCCACAACCGGCTCAAATTTCGTTAAACGCACGTCAATTCTCATGACTGCGTATATATCGTCGATGATGGGCTTTCAGATCTGTATATTACAACTTCAGAGCCGAATATATGCTGAAATATATGTTCACATTTTATTTGTAAAAGATACATATATTTTTTTAATCTCGCTTTCATTTTCATATAATCTGATCTCATCTCAGGACGAATACGTATCCCCTTGTCCTTCTTCGGACCCATGAAGATAGGTCAAAGCCTAAATACTATATTTTCAACTGTCTATTCTTCTTGGCATTTTCATCGTACGAATTTGTTATTCATGAGTGTTTGTTCTGAACTCGACTATATCGGATGAGTGTTGCGTTCGTGTTTTCCCGGAAGCGAGACGCCCGACCCACCTTCATCATAATATTCATAGACAATGTAATCCATTTCACAGCGAGAATTCCGATTTAGGTATCATTTCAGTAAAGCAGTTTGATCTAGGTGTGTAATAAATGATATATTTTTGATGATTTTTTTTTGTTCTGATCGCGGCAATATCGGAGAGTCGGCCTATTCCGCGGATGTCTATCCGATTTTTAATCTGTTTAATTATTGTTAATCCCGAGGAGATATCCGATGCAGAAATATATATAAATATAGTTTTCCTGTTATTGCATGCCGTAATGTTTACCAGAAAAGATGGTGTCCACTCCCTTGGAATTTTTGCGTTTTCACCAGACGCGAGATTCCCCGACCCACAGTTATTATATTCATACCATTTCACTGTGTGAATTTCGATCCCTGTATCGTTTCAAGAAAGTATTCTGCTGTATAAATGGCAAATACAAGCAGTCCGTGTGTAACATATTATTTCTGAATTCTACGGAAACAAACAGGAATTCCCGGTTTTAAAAACATATTTTTAACTGACCCAGCGGCTGGTTACTAGAAAAAATGAAGCTGCAAGATCGTTTCCAACGGGCCTGCATTTCAAGCATGCACCCACACAACACATAGGCCTTATAACTCTACAAGGGATATTCAACGTTTGAAAATTAAATGTCTGAGAGGAGACGGATATGGACTTGTGCAAGTTAAACTCTATCCAGAACCCAAAAGTGATCATGTCCAAAAAGGACCGTTCTGCAGTGCGGACCGGTCCATATTTGGATTGACTGTTTCTCGACGAGTTGGCGTTCTTACACACGTTCTTGGACCGTGTACACGTTTTTTGTCACGCCGAAATGCAAAAAAGTACGTCCAAAAGTTTGATATGCTCCCTTAAAGCCTCTGTACATGTAACAGGATGATACTTCGTAAATGTGAAACCGTGGTATGCCATTGTACAACCACGACAAATCCATGGTACAGCATTTCACAATTGTCCCAATATACCATGGAGCACATTATCCCGGTAGAATGGATACTGTTTTGATACACCGTAAAATCGTGAGACACATTTTGTGTTTTAAAGTAAATCACTAGTGTCTCAAAGTAAAACACTAGTGTTTTATTTTCTCTAGAAAAGTGTTTATAAAAATGAAGTGTTTTATATTAAAACACTTTTCGCAAAAAGTGTTTTAGTCCTAAGCACTTTGTGAAGATGCCAAGGTGAAGTGTTTTAAAATAAAACACCAGTGTTTTACTGGACTTAAAAGTGTTTTGTTGGATTGTTTTGATTGGCGGCTGGTAATCCAAATTTTATGTTGCTAGGAAGAGCTGTTTATATCCTATTCTAAAATATTGGCAAGTTTTTCATATACCGGGATTGTAAGTGACTGAAAAATTTAATTAGTTTTTTTTTAATCTGCTTGGATCTGTATTAACTTTGAACCGTAATATAGTAATGAATAATAACAATAATATATATCTTTACGACTATTTTCTTTTATGCAAATCTCTCATCACAATGAAAATAAAATAAAGCAGTCACAATCATGAAAGATGAACTGTTGAACACCTTGCGCATGACTTGTGTAAATTCCCCGTATTTATTTATTTATTTTAGAAAAATTCAAAGACATTTCTGTAGGTCCAAAGTTGACTCTATACCTTATAAATTTTTACATGATTACCACATGATAGCAAGTACATAAGATTGTATCCCCAGAAGGATTTAATTCGATATGCCAGTCTAGTTTTCGTGTGTGGATGACTTTGATGCTTTCGTGATTCTCTGTGGAGGACTTGGAACTCCAATAGACTGGAAGGGTCTCCCAGAAGGCAGTTGGAGAACGAACCGGAAAGCGCGGTCATGAATTTGTCCGTTAATTTTCGCCGACATGAAGGAATTCAGCAGACATGGGACTACAGGGCTCTAGGTATGTTTTCGTAATTTAAAGCACTTTAATATTTAGCTGATTTTTCTCTACGTGGGTCAGGTAGAACGGACTGTGATACTGTTTGCGTATATTTTCAAACAAATACACGTTGATAATGATTTGGAAGTTGAACACCAACAACAACAACATGTTCCATAAACACTGTCCTGAAATGCTATTCAATTTCAGCGTATATTACTCGGAAATACTGTATATCTGAGATGAAAATTATGTAACTAAGTTTGTTGACTTTTATTATATCTTGCTTGCCCTTTGTTGAAATTCCTTTGTTGTCAAGTTTAAACTGTGACTGTTGACCTCGAAACTGTTGCACATGTGCCATTGGGTAGAATTACCTACCAGCTGTGTGTGTGTGTCAGAGTGACCCGTAGTATATGTGACGACTTTACATGTACACTCCATGCTTGTGTTAGCCATGCTGGACTCCACTTGGCAAGTCTTGTCATTCGTTATAGATATACGCTGTTACAGTATTACAAACGAGTAATTATGATATTATTGAATTTATATGTGTTAAGTATGTACCTTTCATGCTTTTTTGTTCCATTCCTATACAGAATGGTACTGCTGATGAATCCAGGTAATAATGACAGAGAGCGACATCAAAGCGAATTGAATGATGATAATGTGTCCTCAATCACTGGTATGTAAACTTATTAATTTCACATGTTTATTTTGTTACTGTTATACATGTACAGTTGTTTGTTATGTGACAAACCATTCACAATGATCTGATGGATTTAATTGTGCATGCATACTAAGCTGACAGCCAGCTATTTCCACATTGTCAATTTCCATATAGCTGTACATATAAATATCCTATGATAAGTAATCTCATTTATTTTCAGATTGCAGAAAAAAAACCTCGGATTGGTACCTGCTTATCGGGATGAAATTGACGAGGGTGTGCTGTGGGGGCGAGGGATAACCTTGATGGATAAGCATCCAGGTATGTAAATCATATGTTTCAACGGTCATTATCCATTTATAGTCTTAAAATTTTTGGATGGTCTGTTATTTGTCTGTAATGTAATAATATAGTTGACAAGGTTTATTTGAATTTTTTTTTTCCAAAATGGAGATGATTTATGAAAACAAAATATCTTTATCCTTTGGTTATTTATAATAGGTTCCCAGTGAATATCACTTGCCAGCTACTTGCCTGTCTACTTATGTTACGAATTAGTAATTCAGGATTGGTCATTTTGTGTTGCAGGATTCAGCAGATGCAGACGTATATAGTCTCTACCTCTTCCGTGTAATGTGATTTTGTGGGCTATACTTGAGGATGGGGTTTCACATGTCTTCCATTTCAAATTACACAGAACTTTTATAAAAGAACACAGACTGAATGGCTTCATGTGTGATATTATTATTGTACAGGATACTCGTGCATATGGGTTACAATATATAGGTTTTCCAGGATAAAGATCACAGAGCTGAGTTATTAGTATCCTGCATGATTGACTTGGATTTAACCAAAATATATCACCTTGCTCACCGCCTGTACATGTGTTGACGGAACGAGAGACAAGTAACATTTGGAGAACAGTCTACCTTTGTTGAAACCATAGACAATTGTCACGCTACAGGACTGCATTTACAGGTTTGTTTGATATTGGTTCATTCTATGGGTTTATTTCTATGTCCATTTACACCTGTCCAGAAATATTTCAGTACAATGTGTATTGAGAAATCTGATTTGACAAATGTAGCTGGTTGATTTTGAACACAATTAACATTGTCTCAATATCTTGAATGATTTAAAATAAATATTTAAGTTAAACTCAGTTGTTTGTTATTTTCTGTGCATGGATTTCAAAGTGATTTGGTTAAAAACACTAGTGTTTTATATTTATAAACACGTTTTCAAAGTGTTTTGATTATAAACATTTAAAGTGTTTTTAAAGTGGGGACAAGCTCATAAACACTTCATGTGATTTATTTCAAAACACATTTGAGTGTTTAATTATAAAACAGTTTAGGTATTTTGTTTTGAAACACTTGAAGTGTTTTACATTGAGACACTTAGAGTGTTTCATTTTAGATCGCCGCTGTTTTAAGATAAAACACTGCTGTTTTAAGGCAAAACACTGCATGTGTTTTAAAATGGAACACTTTATATGTTTTTAAAGTGGGGACAAATATGTGTTTATAAAGTGTCGTGTTTTAAATCACTTTCAGTTTACAGTGTGGCTGAATCCTAAGGTACATAAAATATAGTCTCATACCGTTGCCTAATGTGAAATCATTATTATTCGCAAAATACCTTCTTATCATACTGAATTTCCGATTCGTTCCCACGATAAAGGCATATACAAAGGCATTGCGGTTTTCTGGAATCCATCGATTGCACGGGTCAAAATTGATTTACTGAATACGCCATGCCAGTATGTGTCAGTCAGTCTCGTCTGAACATGGCACAATAACCGTGATGGAAGGAAAAAAATCGGCTAAAAAAAGGCTAACAAACAACTAACCAGGGCCTCAAACTTGATCATCAAGTATATCTGGTTTAACCTTCAGGGGGAATTATACGTGTAACAAACCATACTATGCAATGGACCTCTCAGTTATTTTTGTCGTATTAAGATTAAATACCAATTGTAACAGTCTAATAAACCATCTATAAACCGATGGTAAATTCGTGACAATAAAGCGATGAATGTGCGATCTTGGATGTATTCACTTGCAAACCAAGCCCCCAGAATATAGCATCCGAAGGAGTCACACATTGGGGATAAATATTTTTTCAATTATGCCCAGAGAAAACAATGCATTTAAAAATCGCGAGAAATATATACAGCAACTTCTGAGGATGCTGAATATTCCTACTCTAGGTTCCTCAGTCTCGGATACATAATTCCTGCTTTCAGATTTGAATATATATCAACCTTATTTTTCGTGCAGAACTTCTCTGGTATCGACAACTCTTGGAGTAGTGTGGCATATATCCGGAGCATGTCCTAGCAACGATACCCAAATGTACAGTTGTAGGCGTTGACTCGAAAAAGTCGACTAGAAACAGTTTTCACAACGTGTTGTATTTTGTGTTTGAGTGGGCCTGATCAACTTCACCGAGTCCGACCGCTTGGCATTCCTATCCGTATCACTGGTTAATATTTTAAAGTTTTTTTTTATTGAGTATCGTATCGATCACGCTTTGAGGATGACTGATCACATGGATATCACGAAGGTCTCTACTAATTGATATCCATATGGTTCCTAGCCACTAATGAAGAGAAGCGAAAAACATGCGCACTACAATCTAAATTTGCTCTGAGGGTCTGATATGTATTACAATTTTGAGAACGCTTGGTGGGATAGCTTTCTCCCAGCAGTTCTCTGAAAAAATATGTGAAGACTGTAGGTATGATCACAATCCCCACATTTTCGGCAATCCCTGCAATTTACAGAGGATCTAGCAAATAATGCTAGGCGAGATATGTATACGTTATATGCAGACCTTCCATGAATATTACTGTCCAACGAAGGTGGATATATCCTTCATTGTATCAGTCATATAGGGGTTATCCAAAGCAATATGATCGTCTATATGCAGCGTATGGTAAGTGAGAAGGAACGGGTTTCTAAATTACCACAAGTTTGCAATTTCTGCATATAGTCGTATTCGCCTGTATGGATATCATCAAAGTCCGCCATCATGGACCGCTATATTGAAAAATTGCTACATCGTATCTCATTGTTTAATTAAGCTTTCTGTTTGCCAAAATTCAAGAAATGTAGAGTTTCTATTAAAAAGTGATTATTTTGGAAAAGGGTGGCATATGCATCTCGTGCAACCTTTGAGCATATCATGAGATTTAATGACGTAGGAGCTACTATGATATTTTAAATAACGCAAATCATATCGCCACCACAGTTTATGCCAAATGGAAAAACTATTTAAATAAAGACGGAAAAATACTTTGAAAAGATGCATACACAAGTACCATACGGTGCACAATTTCCACTAAATTAAAGGACGTACAACCCAGATTCCTGCACCGTATATTATGTACTAACTCCTTTTTGCACAAAATCGGTAAAGCTGAAAACGATCTTTGTGATTTCTGTGGGAACACCAGAGAAACAATAGAGCACTTGTTTATAGAATGTGAGATGGCCGCCAAGCTGTGGACGGATATGGAAATATGGTGTAAAGAAGTAGCAAAGAGGCAGAATAACTACAGAGAAAATAGGGGACAAAATGTAATATTACATATATATACAACAAAATTGAGAAAATCTCGTTTAAATATCATAGCACGATAACGTTTTCTTAAAAATCATTACAAGACGGAAAATAGGCTACTACTTTGGAGAGCAGAATAGAACAGTTCTCTGAAATATGGATATTGTTTCACCACTTTTTTTAATAATATGCAGCATTAGTGGACTTGTAAATGTAGGTAAACAATGATATGGCCATTAAAGAATCACAAAGAGTGGCACCTTTGCTTGAATGCAGCACAGTAGACCCAGAATAGTGGGCATCTTAACTTAGACGCGATTTAAAGAATATATTCGATTTAGCGAATTTGCCTTTTCTAGGTCAGAGGGATTTCTGTGCGTCTATGTATTCATTGTATTTTTGAGTATATGTATGGGAAGAAGTACGCGTGTATGTATGTAATGTTATGTGAATGTAAATGTTAAAGTAAACATGATTGTTGTTTGTACATATGTGACAACAAAAATGAATAAAATATATATTTAATAAAAGTCTGCATTTGAATGGCTAATAAGGGATGATGACAACTGTGGAACTGCAACAGGTTCATCGAAAAACAAGTCCCTTTTGAACTTCCGTTGTAAGACTATCTGCTCAGAGCTGTCTTGATCTTTTCCCATCTCAATTCAGACGAATCACAATTTTTTATGAAGGCATATCCTCTGATGATTTCAAACCATTAATAATTGAACCATAGAACTATGAGAGATTAAGTCATGTGAACGACGCCATCCCCCCCCCCCCCTAAATTTGGGGTTTGGCTAGTATGATATATACCCCTAAATTTGGGGTTTGGCTAGTATGATATATATTCAACACACTTAAACATGCCGTTTGTCGCAATATATTACGACAAACTGGTCAGAGTTGAGCTTAAAAACTGCTTCATCCACCCACCTTCAATATAATCTGGTTCAAATGTATACAGTACTGGTTGGGAAATCTCTAAGACTCTTCAATCACGTAGGACATGTCGATTTTTTGAAGAAAAAGGTAAGTTTTGAACCATAGTGACATTATTTTTGAACGAATGCAAATCCAAATCATTCAGGACAGAAGACCTATCATTTGGCTTTAGAAGTATATCCAATATATCAGGTTAAATTCATAAATAGAAACCATATGATCATTTCAACATCCCTACCTCCCAAAATAACTTGAAGACGTTTTCTCACATATCATCAGTGTGTCTTTTTTTGTTAAATATCTCCGCAGTTGCCCACCTTCCGGAATGTCCACCCTATCTAAAAGGCTGTATCTAAGTATCTATTATCAAAACAATATAGTGAAGACATTTCGTGCCAAATGTGTGAATTAAAACGAAAACTAGAGCACTTCCGGGACCTTGGGTTATCGTCTATCGCCTGGTAGTTCAGTATAATCCTATACAGTCGCCTGTCCAAAAACAATACAGTCCAAAACGATCATTTAACGATAATCAACACACCATCTTTTGAACTTTAACGTTATTTTGATAATGGTTTCAGGGAGTTGAACTTTCGCTTTTCATCTCGTCTTCTCAAGCTTAATCGGCGAAATAATGCACATACTTTGGCGTACATTTCTAGCAAGCATGTTAAAAGACATTCAGTTACTGGGTCGAATATTCACCTTTCCTCCAACAATCCTTCCGAATAAAGGTGTAAATAATACCTACAGTCTTCACGATTGATATTGTGTTCTGTTGGTTGCCTAGTCACGTTGGCATCAAAGGTAATACTGAGGCTGATAGGATGGCTAAGGCAGCCCTAGATGAAGAGATTGGTCCTGTTGGAATCCCATATAGCGATTTTCGGTCCTCTATCTGTACTTATGTGAGACGGCTGTTTCAATCTTTATGGGATGCTGTGAATAATAACAAACTTCGGGAGTTCAAAAAGACCTGTAGGCTATACTCATCTGCACAGCCAGAAACGTTTCGATCAAACCATGATCAGGCGATGTAGAATCGACCATACACGATTAACTCACGAACATTTACTAAATGAAAGCATCCAAGGCTGCTAAAAAACAGGGAAGGAATTGGTCCTGTTCAATATATTTCTGATGTGTCTCTCGCTGCATACGTGATGTGAATTTGTGAAGCTTAGCTCTAATTATTGAAGAGACTTCATCAATACTGTATAAAGAAAGTCTAGGCAAATGAGAGTTGCATATGTGGTACCAGTGGACGATGGAAACAATTTTGTCGAGGCGTTCAACTGGTATCACAATTGTTTGACAACCCAATGGAATTACCTTTCCCCGATAAAGAACACCACACCGAAGATTAAAAATTGTATATTATCTGAACTAGACAAGATAACATTTTGGTAGTAACCCTACAATATTGCCGAGGTCGGTGTCCGCATCATAGTGAACATTGTTGCCCAGGAAGCATAGCGGCATTCATTCATGGTTTATGTATTCAAGCACACTGCAACCTGCAGTCAAAGCTCAATGACGTTGTTATTGTAGACATGTACAGGAATGAAGTCACTGAATCTGATTCATATTCATAATTTATTTGTGTGGCAATTGACGACCAGAAAATACTATAAGTAGCCTAACGGTCTTCTTCAAGATTACACGTATGCCTACCGGTACATCGAATAATTATTTTAAAATCACATTCAGCAATTGCACATAGAAAAAATACCCTTACGTTACTAAAAAATTCAATCACAGACACAGAAAACCATTATTAACATCAAAAAATAAATTTACCTCCACTGCCTGGCCCAAACGGAAAATTATTTTGTCTTCAACAGGTCAGAGCAAAGCACTAAGTGGGGTATATATCCCACCTAAGATATTAAATCAAAGTTTGGATATTGAAATATATCCTAATTGGGAGATTTACACCGATTTTCATACTAAACGGCAATGTCGGATTTCGGCATCAAAACTACCAAAACAAGATAGAATCTACTTCACAAAACTGCCAATACGATTGTATAATTTTTCTGACCTTTTCTCGCCGACATTATTCTCTGTGCAATTGCAATTACGTGCAATACTTTCTGATGTTGTTGTTGCAGTATACTTCCCATCAAAAACCACTGTTGTATGTCTTTATACGAACAGGAGAACTACTAGCACAATATGCCAGCTTGAAAATATGGAAGTATGACAAAAATATTCAAATTGCGATATTTTATCCCAATTGGGATATATATTACAGTTAGTCCTTTTCCCTGACCTGTTCAACGAGCTGTCATTACGGATATGGTAAGAATCAAGAACATTACTTTTGTTGGATGACAAATGATGCAGGACGATAAGATCAGTCAATTTGAAAATTGCAGTAAAAAGGATGCTTTCGCTTGATGAAATAAATCAAGTTTTCCTTGCAAGAAATGTTTTCAAACTTAGCACACAAAACGGCGGCTTTCAGTCATGCCATGTGCTCCAATCATGCAGTAGCGCGGAAACTTGCAACATTCATTTATTTGATAATATTAACAAGTGTGCGCCGGGAAACAAGTAATGAATTCAGTGACGGGTATAAAACGTTTTACACACCTCGATCTGTCAGAATGCCACACTCGCACAGTGTCAAAACTCTCCAGTCGACTGATGGAATGAAAACGAAAGTGCCTCCTCGTCTCTCCTTTTCAAACTCTCTCACCGGGACTGCACTATAATTTTGGCAGTGCGGTTCAGCCGATCTCAAAACATGACGTAATTTCGTCAATTCGATGTATTTCATTGGCTATCAGAGCCGAAGATGAAGTCGGCATATTCCGTGACTACGACTTGTGCCATATTGACCAGTTTACAGACAAAACACAATCTTTCGAAGAAAATCTCACAAAATATCAGCAGAAGTGTTGTCAAGGAAACGAAACCGACATATTCTTCAATAGCTGCACCTAGAAACGGCTCGTCGTAAGATTAATTCAGAGAAATTATTCCAAACTAGGTCGAAATACTTGATATCGCGCTCAATAAACGGAGTGATGCGAAAGTTTCAGTCATTCTCTCATTTTGCGCAGGGGTGTTGTAATGAAAACCATACCGCTTGGATAGATGGCACCTCTGAAATTACCCATAAGCCAGTTCACCCAGCATGGCAAGAAACAGGGAAACTTCCCTGTTTAAAAAAAGAGCCAGTCCCAAGGTGTGTTCCATACCATGATGATCTCACGATGAAACATATTCTTATCGAATACATAGATTTTAAGATTGTAAGAGATGGTTTTTATCGAGCGACTACTTTGAAAGACCTTTTTTAGTCGGGCGAGAGAGGATTGCATCTTGGGTTATTTGAGAGAAATCGGGCTGTTACATAAGTTTTAATGTGTGTGTGTTTTAATGTGTTGGATTACTAAGTTAGTGACTTGAGTACTTAGAATTTTGTTTGATCGTCGCTATATAGCTGAAATATTGCTGAACGCCACATTAAACCTTAATTCTCTCTCTCTCTCTTGTTAGCAGAGTAAAAGAAGATTGTATTTTAGATTATTTGAGAGAGATTGGTTTGTTGTACAAATTGTAATGTTTGTACCTGTTTTAACGCATTAGTTTACCGAGTTGTTGAATTGAATACTTAGAATTTTGTTTGATCGTCGCTATATAGCTGAGATATTGCTAAATGCGACGTTAAACCTTAATTCTCTCTCTCTCTCTCTCTCTCTCACGATAAGCCGTCGAAAATAGCCACATCTAGCCCTGTATGCCTCATCCAAACTGATATATATCCAGTAATCATCTGCAGAGCATATTAGCCCGTAACCAAACAATGAGGTCAAGACGCAAATGACGGAAATCTGGACACTCGTTAAACGTTTCTGAATATGATTTTGCCCCTCTTGATTTATTTAAGGATAGCTATCCCGTTAGAGGGCCAAAATTGGTCATTTTTTTTTATTTCTTCATTCAAATATGTACTATTTCGTCTAACATTTGGTGGGAAAATGAAATAAAAATTTTGATTAGAAGTGCTTCAATATTAGGATTAAAAAATTAAACAGATTGCCTTATAAGGGGTCACGTCCAATTAGTCGAGGCACTTTCTCGATGCCTTCGAGATGGATCGAGAAATTTCTCGGCTGAAACTGGGAGAGAAGAACCGGGACCCCTGACGACGTCTCCCGGTTTGCTCCCGGTTCTATCTCGATCGAAACGTCCCGGTTTTCGAGATGGATACGAAATTGATCGGTAATCTCGAAGGGGGTCTTGGTTTGTATATGTTCGTGTTTTGTTGGACTTAAACTAGAAGTCCTACTCATTTACATTAATCTAGTGATCAAAACCATGCAAACATCCGTATTTTTGTTTCTAGTTATAATATATACGTATGAAAGTGGTCAGAAATTTGGTCTGAAAAGGTTAAATGAGACCTAATAAATTGTTAGAAATATTGAGACTCTCACCGTGCGTTTGCTGAGTTTATTCGGATTTAATCTGCTTCTGCTTCAAGCCAAGTTTATCATTGGATCAACGTGATATCTGCTTTTTGCCATGATTTCGCAGCATGGAATCCTGTCAATATATTCCAATATCTATATTGTCAGAGTATCGTAGCAGGGGTCAGATCCCGCATTCAATGTTTCTATATGGATTGGGCCGGCTATAGCTTAGAATATTTCAACCGTATAGCCACAGCAAAGGATTGGGTGAATGGTACTCCTCTCATCCCCGGCAAGTTCAGCTACAAGTCCACCGGGTGGGTGTTTCTCATAAGAGGCATAGAAATAGGTTCTACTAAAATTGTTGAGTACAAGCTGACAACCGGTCCTATTCAATACCCGATGAGCCACACTTTAAAAGCGGTTGGCATATTGGTTTATGGAGCCAAAGGGTAAGTAATTGGGTCACAAGGTGTCACAAAAGTAAAAGTAGTCCACTCTCAATGTTTGTGTTGTGAATCAGGTTATCAAAGCTAACAACCCACACTGGTTGAACGTTCATAAAGTTAGACCGCGTAGCAAGAGAGAATGTCATGCTCTATATCTTTGCATATTCATATCCCAAATCTGACGCCAGGGGGCGCTGTTATGAGTCGCTGAATGACTGGTCCCGGTTTATATTTGGTGTAAGAACGCACAAGACAAAGCCTACAATAGCCTGTCTGAGCTCAACAATGCGTCTAGACGTGACCCTTTTCAGCTGCACAAAAGCCTCAACAAAAGCCTCAACAATGCGTTCTTACACCAAGTATCGACCCTGGTTCCCGCGAATAACGAATTGCGAACCGCGGTCTAACTTTTTGAACGTACTGGCTGATAGTGCATGTGTCCCGCTTCCAAAATTACCCAGCTGTCTTACTCAGAAGTCAGAAATTTGATCTGAAAAGGTTAAATGAGACAAATATAGCAGATTTATTTTCGTCGCGAAGTGTATTGTCTATTGTCACAGTCTTGGTCATGAATCTGATTCTTAAAAGCGGACTACCCAGAATATTTGATATTACATGTGTCAGTCTTAATTACATAACATCAATAATTGAAAGAAATATATATACATATACATATATATTAGGATTTCATCTTGGCGCATGTATATGTTTTTGTCTGTGCTATTTTGAGACAAAACACACTAGCTGCATGGTAAATCACTGTGTGGAGTTATGTTTATGAACATAATTCTATTGACGTGACTTAATAAATATGGGACACCACGTAAGGATACGGGCCATCAGATCGACATATTTCTACTCCGCATCGATCAGCGCATGGAGTTATTAATCGCTTAATAAAGTCATTGATCAGCGTACACAACGTATTGGTGACCCTGTGACGGAGAATGTCTCCAGGTGATCAACGAAATGAAAACCACTGATACGATTTGTGTGTCATAGCATGGGAGGACTACGAAAATATTACAAAGACGCTATTGTGATGTTGCTCAATATTTTGACATTTTTATTTCAATGTATCGTCTTGTAGCAGTTTCAAACATGACAGCTTTTGATGAATTTAACCTAAAGATTATCATCTCACGCTTACCCAATCCACTAGTCTTACAGTGAACATCTGTACTGCGACTATGTATAACACCCGTGCTTTGAAGGGCGACAATCAGACAACACGGTAAAACTAGACCAGTGTAGACTGTACCTCCCAAAGTAAGCCTCACTCGATTTGCCGAACCATAGGTTCACAGAGGTCAGTTTTAGCTGGGACGAGCTGCTATATTTCTCAAAGAGTGGTGGCAGGTTAATTGCGCTCCCTCCCACCTGTAGAGACTGATAACAGTTGAGACTAGGTTGTTTGGGCTCGGCTAGATTACTGTGCCATCCGAACAGTGAGCACAGAAAATCGAAGAGCATTAACAACCCCATGAAATAGCTACTTTTCTCAACAGGTATCCCCCTATTTTACTGTCGATATCCCCTAATTTGCAACTGTTTGACCTATCCGTGGGAGGGCCTTCAGATGGGAAAAGCTGGTGACTATTGTAGGTAGTCTCGCTCTTATTACACACAAACTCAGACAATAACTTGTTGATTATCGACGATTGTTCCATAAAACAGCTTTCCCTTCTGTAAATATGCGCTTCCAAATACGGTTACACTAATACAAATACACATACAGACAGGTACACGTTTTATCAACAGGTTTCTCACACACACGAACCGGTCCTTATCCAATCAATTTCCGGTTAATATTCCTATTTTTTATACCCTAAAACGGGCGTATGTGGCCTAGGAAGATATTTTCTTCGTGAATCAACCTACAGTTTATCTTCTGGAATTAATCATCGCTTCTTATGAAATGGTTCAGAAGATATGATGTCAAACCTCGCAAAATTCAGCAATTATTGTTTTTGTCTAAGAATTGATTTTCCCTTCTAGTCGATTCTAGATCTGAATCAAACGATATTATCACATTATGGACGTGGTGGTGAAAACTCTCCGGCAATAAGCGGGTAAATATTATGACAATTTGACAAAATGATCAACAAATATTGAAGTTTTACTTAGTAGATACGACGGAATGTGGTGATATCAGTAGTATATATTACTGATTTTGGTTACCATCGGGCGGAGCGCAAATGCGGTGTCAGTGGGGAAATTCTCCCATACCGTAACATGAAATTAGCCCTATAGAAGCAGTTTATGCGGTCCTAGAATTGTGCGGAGCGCTTCCACTTTAGGTGAGGCGCATTCTGGCTCATACTCCATGTAAGAATCACGAAACAATGCATAGAATGGCAAAGTCTGGGGACAACAATATGTCTAGACCTGAGCCTTTTTCAGTTGCACAAAGACTCAGACAATAGCTGCCTACATGAAGTATCAACCCGCATTGCGTTCGCCTTAGTCTAGCCCCTCAGAACAGATTAGTTATCATTCCTAGAAATAGGTACATGCAGATTAATTCATTGGCGTCTCCGTGACGTCACGAATGAGTGGCGGTATGTGTTAATATCAAATCTGTATCGCTGATCAGCATTCTTTAATAATCCATATGTGTTTCGTTGTAAAGTCATCATCTAGAGTTTGATGTATCCCAGTCACGCTTTTATTGTGGCGGCTAATAGGAACACAACGTGATGTCAAGCACTATAATATCACTTGTCTTTATGGCACCATGTAAGCGTCCAGTCTGTTTCTTGTATCCTGTCCTTAGTGTTTTATAGGGTGGATGAACGGTGGCTGGTTCTATGTTGCTTGAAATATTTCTTCTTTCAACCAACAGGAACGCAACTTGGCTTAGTTGGTTCGTCGCGATATGACTGAAATAATATTGAAAGCGACGTTAAGTCCTATTCACGCACTCATTCACCCCAACTGACATAAAACTGCCCATGAAAGGATAAGGTACGATGTCGAACTTGTTTTCATGGGTTTTCGACAAGAGAGAACGCCTTTGTTTTTGTAGGTCTGAATATGATGTGCCGTTCGGGCTATCTTTGGTTTCCTTTATATCCAGTGAAGGTGAATAGATATCATTAACTGCGTCATTTATATAGCGATTATCCACAGCGGGAAGATCGTCTATATAGCGTTTGGTGAATGAGAAGGAACAGGCTGTATAATGGCTAGTTTTTTTCAAAGCGTCTGCTGATCCTGCATTTATCGACCAAATTCCGTTTTTCTGCCTCATCAATGTTGGAAGAGATTCATTTATTGGGGCTGTTTTTTCAGTAAATTTTCGTGCGTTAATGAAGAGTGAAACAGTTTTCTCACAATGCATACATGTATGGTCTGAAATCGCATCATGGGATTCCAACAAGATGATCCTCATTATCTAGTGCTGTCTTAGTCATTATATCAGCTTCAGTATTACCTTTCACGTCAACGTTACTAGGCACCCAACAAAATACTATAATAATCTGTCATATAACTGTAGAATGTTCAAGAAGGTGGGGCGAGTTGAATTTCCACTTTCAGTCGCTTGAAAGCATGACACTGAATCTGAGAATATGACATTTTTTTTTCCTTTTACTGGATCCAATACCTCCTGAAGCCGATAATAGAGCTTTGGTTTCTATAGTGAATATCGAACTTTTACGTGGGAAGGGTTTTAGTTTTCGAAATAAAGATAGAAGCACATGATCCCTCTCACCATCTTTACAAAGGGCCCTCGGTGGCCGAGTGGTTTGAGAGGCTTCGCTGGTGAACGCTAGCTCCACACCGCTGAATCGGCACCTGTTGGCGCCCAGCTGGCCCATATGTGAAAGTTTGTCCGTTACTTGCCGATGGGCGTTGGTTCTCTCCTCCACCAACCAAACCCTCTGTCACCATATGATTGAAACATCCTTGAGTGGGACATTAAGTCAAATCCCCCATCTTTATTCCTCTCACAGTATACCAAATTATTGTTATCATTAAATTGCTGTTATTATCGTTATTATTGAGCACGCTCGTGTCTGCCTTTTCATATTCCGTCAAAGTGATATGTACTTCTTATTTGGTCAACTGCCATGGTTGAGCTGGCAAAAGCTTGTTAGGTAAAATTTGACTAAGCTTAAGTGGTCACGTCCAATTAATCGAGGCGTTTTCTCGATGCCTTCGAGATGGATCGAGAAATTTCTCGGCTAAAACCGGGACCCCTAAACACGGTTTGCTCCCGGTTCTATCTCGATCGAAACGTCCCGGTTTTCGAGATGGTTTCGAAATTGATTGGTAATCTCGAAGGGGTCCCAGTTTCAATATGTTCGTGTTTTGTTGCCGTTAATTTGGCCTAGCTTAACTTCTCAGGTGATTAGATTGTTGCGCTGGTACCATATACGCCTACGTATTTCGCGGTCAAAATATAATTCAGAAAACGGATTTTCAATGTTATTCATCGTTTAATCGATATATCTATGTTCTGATGTTTCGCGAATCCAATTGAACGAATACGTTCATCTGCCTGTATATAAATTATGAATATATAATTTAGTGAACATCTCTCACATCGATAATTGATGGTTTGTCTGGCTAGTATCTGTCGCGAAATAAATGACGCACCAACTGGATACGATCTGAATAATAATGATATGGAAGCATGCTTTAATTATTGTTTCATAAGGTTTTTTGACCAAACATGGATCGTTTCAACCGAAAACGAAAGCTTAGTTAACAGTTTGACTGGTGTATTACCTCGGTGTGTAATTTGTTGTATAATTTGGTAGTATTCATTGCAGATTCCATTTTTTCCAGAATCAGGAGATTATATCAATAACGCTTATTTCTGACATTTGCTTGCCTGGAAGTCGTTAGCGGAAATACTGGCAAGCGGAACTAGAGGTGTTGATATTCACGCCATAGTCGGTCTGTGAAAACCCGTCGGCTTGAAACAACAACATAGGAAGAGAGGCTAATTTCTTTGCAAAAAAATGAATCAACACTGTTGGCTAGGATTTGATAATATACTGACGTTCTGCTATTTACAGCTAATTTCATGTGTCAAGTTAATTAGCCAAATAAAGGAAGCAATTACCGCCCGATTCAGAGGGCAATCACGCTTTATACCAACGTGTACATACATTTAACTATAAATGATACCGCGTTTTGTTTGTCTGAAAACTTTGATCGAGCGTTTATGTTTATTTTCTCCGGTTTTCAGTTCCTGGACGTATCTTATGAAGTGATTCAAATTCTAAAAAACAGATTCAAAATAACTGAATAAAAATTAGCCAGGTTTCACATTTTCAATTGGCGATGTTTCTTTCTCTTCATTCGTAACGTTTAGAGAAATTGCGCTACCTAAGCAAGTATGAAACTACATATCTCTAGACGGAATAACAAAATAATATTGAATTTTGTTCAGTTTAATTCATTTAAATGCATATGTATTCGCCGAGATTAATATCGCTGCCATTATATATATATATATATATACCGAGCACACGCCTAACGAGTGATTCAAACTTTCATTTGATGGCATCTCAATTCCATTCTCGAAGAATGTCGAGTTATTTCGAGCGGGTCCAGATGGTCTTGCGCTTCGAGAGAAAAACGGGAACAAACCAGAACAACAATCGATAGAGATAAACCGGGACCCTTCGGGACCAGATATTTATCGGTTTTACCCGTTTATCGAGAAACCGTCTCGATCGATTTGACGTGACCCCTAAGAAACCGTCTCCAAATATCGGACAAGTATATAATCCACGGCGCAATGGAAGACTAGATGGAGACGTTGTTCGAACATGGACAAACGGAATAGCTGGCTGGCTAGGGTGGAAAGGGGATTGGAGTCCTATGAAATTAAAGCACCCAGGCATATTAATAATATAGGCCATATAGACAGGTCCCAGCCAAGAAAAAACTAACTTTTTTTCCGGTCAAAGTTTTCCCAGTGGTTCCGTCATCCTTGACTTATGACCTTTCAATTTAGCTGAGGGGCCACCCTGGATTTGGCCTCAAATCCAATATGGCGGCCAAAATCCAAAATGGCCGCTAATACCCATAGAAGCTCACAATTTCCTGCTCGAAAATCAAGTTTCTAACCACAAACTAGTTTTTTTTCTAGTCCTTCGTAGGGTATGAATAATTATTTAATTTTGGAATGATTTGTAATTGGTCTGAAAATTCAATATGGCCGTCAAAATCCAAAATGGCGGCCAATGGCATTTCAATTACACATTTTCCTGCCCTAATATGTAGAGATGGACCATCCTTGGCCCGAATGCGTCCTATGGGGTGTCATTTGTAGCTCTCGGGGTGTAGACCCCGATTTGATGGATATCCATGTCATCTGTGACGTCATCGGTGACGTCATCAGTACGAGTAGTAGCGAAAGCGGGCATTTTGGGGGTGCGTGGGGGTGTGTTTGGGGTAAAGATGGACCATCCTTGGTCCGAATGTGTCGTGTGGGGTGTCATGTTGTAGCTCTCGGGGTGTAGATCACGACTTGAGGTTTTTCCATGTCATCTGTGACGTCATCGGTGAAGTCATCAGCACGAGTAGTAGCGAAAGCGGGAGTTTCGGAGGTGCAATGGAGTGCGTTTGGAGTAGATGACGGCATTCTTTTCCATCCAGCTACCTGATAGAGTTACCTGTGAGTGTGAGTGTATGCGGGCGAGTGAGTGGGATCCGACTGGACTAATGTATCGTCAGTTTTGATCATTTTGCGCATGCGCAGTCTGGCCGTAGTATAGAAAGCTGGCATTTTGGGGATTCGTTGAGGTTTGTTGAGTGATTGAGGGACCATCCCTGGTCAAATGGACCGTGTGGGGTATCAGTGTGAAGCACTCGTGGGTCCAATTGGCTTGTTTTCATTTTAAGTCGCGCCAATCTGCGCATGCGCAGTTGGTGTGTAGTAAGTAAAGTGGTCATTTTGGGAGGTGCGTGGGGGTCTGTTGAGTGATGAGGGACCATTCTTGGTCCGAATGCCTCGTGTGAGGTCTCAAAGTGAAGCTTTCGTAGTGTAGGCCATTACTTGAGGGGTGTCCCTGTCATCTGGGAAGTCATTCTTGAAGGCATGAGTAAGAATAGTAGCCAAAGTGGGAATTTTTGGGGTGTGAATTATGGTGTTTGGGGTAGAGAGCGACCATGTTTGGTCCAAATGGTCCGGTTGGGGTGTCCTAGTGAAGCGTTCGTGGGGTAGAGTCAGACTGGCATGTTTGTTATTGAAAGTCGCGCCAATCTGAACATGCGCAGTTGTGGTGTAGTAAATAAAGTGGTCATTCTGGAGTTGCGTGGGGATGTGTTTGAGCGATTGAGGGATCATTCTTGGTCCGAATGCGTCGTGTCAGGTGTCAAAGCAAAGCTTTCATGATGTGGACCACGACTTGAGGGATATGCGGGTCATCTGTGACGTTATTGCTGATGTCCTCAGTAGGAGTTGTAGCCAAAGTAGATATTTTTGGGGTGTTTGGGGTAGAAATGGACCATCCGTGGTCCGAATGCTTCGTGTGAGGAATCATCTTGTAGCAACACCCACCAACGACAAGCTCAATGGTGAACTAGCCCTGAAGCCCTGCGCGCCTCTACGTAGCTCTACGGGTGTAGTCCGTGATAAGTACTATTCTGATTGGTTAGTCCAAAAGTAGAGCAACAACAAGAACAACAACAACAACCTCAAAGATTACTGGTCAATCCTTTTAGTATCCCCTCCATCACAGCACATCCACGCTAAGGGAACCGCTATGGATGTGTTTACAATTCACTTATGCTATTGTCCGTGTATTCAGAAGTTCATTGTTCTGATTTCAGAAAGATGAGGGACACGAGTTAATCCCTATAGGTACAGACACCACCACACACCACTATTACCACCACCACACACCAGTTCTACGATCCCCACACACTACCACACACCAACACCACTACCACCGGGCGTTGACGCCCATCAACGCCCGGTGGTGGTGGTAGCTCTCATGTGGCAGAGCTCTTGGATGGGAGCTCTTGGAGCTCAAAGCTTGTGGAGCTCGGAGCTCGGAAGTGACGTCATCGCATGCATGTGCGCGTACCTGTGGTGCACCCTGTACCCTATAGCCATTAAGGTATAGGGTACACCAGGCTGCGGGTGCGATGCGGTGTGTGGTGGTGTCTATACATATAGGGATTAACTCGTGTCCCGCATCATTCTGAGATCAGAAGAATGAACTTCTGAATACACGGACAATAGCATAAGTGAATTGTAAACACACCCATAGTGGTTCCCTTAGCGTGGATGTGTTGT
The DNA here is from genome assembly GCA_036873755.1 of Hanleya hanleyi. Classification (NCBI taxonomy): domain Eukaryota; kingdom Metazoa; phylum Mollusca; class Polyplacophora; order Lepidopleurida; family Hanleyidae; genus Hanleya; species Hanleya hanleyi. The sequence goes on along the minus strand of JAVTVY010031905.1, from coordinate 43,556 downwards.
GATGGAGGGGCTAATAGAAGGATTGACCTGTAATCGTTGATGTTGTTGTTGTTGTTGCTCTACTTTTCGACTAACCAATCAGAAGAGTATTTATCACGAACTACACCCGTAGAGCTACGTATAGGCGCGCAGGGCTTCAGGGCTAATTCATCAGGGCGTTGAAGCATTGAGCTTGTCGTTGGTGGGTGTTGCTACAAGATGACACCTCACACGAAGCATTCGGACCACGGATGGTCACAGATGACCCGCATATCCCTCAAGTCGTGGTCCACACCATGAAAGCTTTGCTTTGACACCTCACACGACGCATTCGAACCAAGAATGGTCCCTCAATTGCTCAAACATATCCCCACGCACCTACAGAATGACCACTTTACTTACTACACCACAACTGCGCATGTTCAGATTGGCGCGACTTTCAATAAAAAATATGCCAGTCTGACTCTACCCCATGAAAGCTTCACTAGGACATCCCAACCGGGCCATTTGGACCAAACATGGTCCCTCTCTACCCCAAACACCATAATTCACATCCCCAAAATTCCCACTTTGGCTACTACTCTTACTGATGCCTTCAACAATGACGTCACAGATGACAGGGACACCCCTCAAGTCATGGTCTACACCACGAAAGCTTCACTTTGACACCTCACACAAGGCATTCGGACCAAGAATGGTCCCTCATCACTCAGCAGACTCCCACGCATCTCCCAAAATGACCACTTTACTTAATACACCCCAACTGCGCATGCGCAGATTGGCGCGACTTAAAATAAAAACAAGCGAGTTGGACCCACGAGAGCTTCACACTGATACCCCACACGGTCCATTTGACCAGGGATGGTCCCTCAATCACTCAACAAACCTCCACGAATCCCCAAAATGCCTGCTTTCTATACTACGGCCAGACTGCGCATGTGCAAAATGATGAAAACACACGATACATTAGTCCAGTCGGATTCCACTCACTCGCCCGCATACACTCACACTCACAGGTAACTCTATCAGGTAGCTGGATGGGAAAAAATGCCGTCATCTGCTCCAAACGCACTCCATTACACCTCCGAAACTCCCGTTTTCGCTACTACTCGTACTGATGACTTCACCGATGACGTCACAGATGACATGGAAAGTCGTGGTCTACACCCCGAGAGCTACAACATGACACCCCACACGACACTGGTCCATCTTTACCCCAAACACACCCCCACGCACCCCCCAAAATGCCCGCTTTCGCTACTACTCGTACTGATGACGTCACCGATGACGTCACAGATGACATGGTTATCCATCAAATCGGGGTTTACACCCCGAGAGCTACAAAATGACACCCCACAGGACGCATTCGGACCAAGGATGGTCCATCTCTACATATTAGGGTAGGAAAATGTGATTCAATGGACATCGGTCGCCATTTTGGATTTTGACGGCCATATTAAATTTTCAGACCAATTACAAATCATTCCAAAATTAAATAATTATTCATACCCTAGGTAGGACTAGGAAAAAACCTAGTTTGCGGTTAGAAAATTGATTTTCGAGCAGGAAATTGTGAGCTTCTATGGGTACGGGCGGCCATTTTGGATTTTAGCCGCCATATTGGATTTGAGGCCAAATCCAGGGTGACCCCTCAGCTAAATTGAAAGGTCATAAGTCAAGGATGACGGAACCACTGAGAAAACTTTGACCGGAAAAATGTTAGTGTTTTCTTGGCTGGGACCTGTCTAATATATCTTGTGTCTGGGCGATAAGTCATGGTCGTGAAAGGGCTCAAGTTTTTGTTTGAATTCATGCAACGTGCAAGAAAAGACTCGCTATATTCTCTTGATAATAAGTACCTTTCCAGATAGGGTGGACATTCCAGAAGGTGGGCAACTACGGAGATATTGAACAAAAATACATATTGTCCAATGGAAAACGCAAATGTTTTCTATTTATCAATGAAACTTGATATATTTCGTATGCTTATAAAGCCAATGCAATAATTGACTTGGAATTCGTTTGTACAATTACAAGCGTCTAGTCCGTCATTCATAATCCAGCCGTTGTCCATTAGAGAATATCCGCGTCCATAATCCAAAGACCTATTCCATTTTCCATATAACAGTATTAGCACCAAATTCAAAAATACAATCATAGTATACAACAAGCGCTGAATGAGCGCAAAGACCTCCGTCGAGGCAACAGGGTCAGTATGTGAATAGTACATCACTGAATAACATAGGGCCGGACGCCAAGCTCAATTTTGCATTTGTTGACGTGAACTTCACCAATGGTAATTAACGTGAGATTGAGATTGTCCAGCTAGGGATGTGGAAGTCACATTCCCCGCAAATAATATTTCTTTGACTTCACGTGCTTGAAATATTGGGGTATGGAATAGAGTATATTGATGGAAAACCTGGAATACTGCTTGAGACATTAGGCCCCTTCCCACCCACACCTCCCCATGAGAGGACACCCCCACCCAAATCAACACGTTAGCGGCAGAAATGAGACCCTGTGTGCCTAGTTTGACCAACTTGCTTGTGATTTTATGCTATAGGCCCTACACATCAACACTTCATATTTTGTATGTGTACAGTATAGCATCCTCATTGACAGAATCCTCTACAAAACACATCTGATTTTACCGACACTTCGTTCTGATCTGTCTCAGCATCATGTGCAGATTCAATGAGCTCGGAATAATTTTGTATACTGGTGTTACAGGTCACCTTCACCATAATGTATCCATTACCATGGACTTGTACATGTATCACATTCATATTGAATGGTGATGGCTGATGAGAATATTGCCCATATGGAACAAATAGCTGGATTCCAGCGAATAAAAAGTTCATGTTAATCATAAACAACATACAATTAATAATACTATCAAATAATTATGTATATTCCTTGTCGACATCAATATAATACAGACAATATTATGACTGAATCAGGGTAACAGATATCCAAGGGTATATATGTCTACACTAAACTGAAGGAGATCCATGATGCGTATTATATTATGTTGTAAAACTTCACTTGCTAATCTCGATTATGTTGCTTATTGTGAAAATAAATGAAGTTATGAAAATAAATTTAGTATGATTGCCCACTATCCTCAAATTAGAAATATCTTCAGCAGCTAAAGTTAAGCCAATCATAACAATATATAACACCATGGTACTCAGGAAATGAAGTCTTTGTTTCTAGAAGCTAAATCATTTCTGACACATTCACGTCCTCACCTGGTCAAGGGAGATAATTTTGTAAAAAAAAAACAAGTATAGATCCACACTGGCGCAGACCAGAAAGTTTTATGACCTTTGATGATATTTGTGGAGCATGCTGCAGGACTTCAACTTTCATGAATCTGATATTATCCACACAACCCATTCTACATGATATTTTTGCCATATCACCGATAAACTAGATCCCTTCATTTATGTGGTCTAGATCCAGGAGCTATTGGGGGCTGCAGGTTTTGTAAAAGTTAGATCCAATTATTCTGAGAGAAGGAATGAAGTCCAGCATGGTTGTTTTGAGGTAAAACTGGGAATCCTTGAAAAGGTCTGACCGATTGGGCCATTGCAATTTTAATAGGCACCCCCCCTGTGGATGGTTTTAAAATTTGGGAGGGGGGGTATATTGCCTGAAAGAATTTTGGGGGGGTGGTTGATGGTGTAAAAATTTGGGAGGGGAGGGTATGTTGTCTAAAAGAATTGGGGGGGGAATCGATGGTTAATAATAATGGGGGGGTGCTCTTCACTTTTTGTGTGTTGGGGGGGTAGTACTCGCATGTAAAATCTTGGGTATTGTATATTGTAATGACACACCCTGTGGATGGTTTTTAATATTGGGGGGGTCTACCGCTGAACAAAAAATATGGGGGGGTGATCTCTACCTCTGAAAGAAATATTGGGGGGGTCTCTACCGCTGAACAAAAAATATGGGGGGGTGATCTACCTCTGAAAGAAAGAATGGGGGGGGGTCTCGCTACCGCTAAAAAAATAAAGGGGGGGGTCCAATATTGCAAATATTGGGGGGAGGGATCATAAAAAATGCATAGTATATTATTCTTGCTTCAGTCGTTGTATGCGCATGCAGTGAACCTACGGGAGTGAAGTATTCTTCTTATAAATTTGCAACACGATCGGATGATATAATACCACAGCAAATGCCCTCGCCATCATCTCTCGTCGTGGCTCGTCTATCAAAGCTTACGCCATGACAGAAGGCTTGTCTAGATGAATGGACGACAACGGTTTATTTATAGAATCCCCGAATCAACTTCTGGAACCGCGTCACCTTCGTGACCCTCACGACTTCTGCCATATTTGGGCTACCCAAATGAAACAGCGCGTAATTAATTTATTCACGTGTCTATTTCTTCACCACATCTCGCGGGCGCATTTATTGCACGTTAATTAAAGAACAGCATCAAACCAACCGCTGGAAAACGGTCGCTCTCAAGCAAGGCCGAAATACACGTTAAATACAGTGTATGGGAAGATCATCTTCATTTTATCCAGTCAATTTCTACGTTCCCACTTCGAACTTCCCTTGATATATCTGGACCCCTTCAATGTTCAAATAACTTATAAATAGACACAAGACGTCACTGACCTCGAAAACATTTGAAATTTGAAATGGGTCGCACAAGAGCGTTATTGATTGGCTGACCTAATTATAGTGGGCACCATATTAGGAGGAAGGACGCCGCTAATAGAGGATGATGTCACTCTGTGTGACTTCACTCGCAATCGATGTGTACGTTCTGATTGGTTCTTCTGTTGTTAGCTGATAAATTTACACCTCGGATTTTGAATGCTGAAGGGGTCAGATAAATCGAGGCAGGTTCGAAGTGGGAACGTAGAAATTGGCTGGATAAAATGAAGATGTAGGAAGATATGACATCGCAAACTAATTAGTTATTACATTATAATAACCCGGTAAAAAGTTACAGCATATGTGCATGTACCCTGTTGTAATATACATTTAACTCTATATAAATACCTGCAACATATGCAGGCATATACATGTACATGTATGTGGTTCCCATAAATCGTTGAAACTTCCATGTCATAAACCCATGTAATATATTTCGTACCCACCATCCTACAATATGATTGGTCAGTGAGATCAGTTCTTTGATGTGAGTTTGAGCCAATCAAAAGTTACAAATGACAACAGTAGAGTCGGGCTGCTGCAGTCACACAACTAGAAGGTTCTCATATCAAAAAATCCAGTTGTATTCCATGCAATTCACATTTCTATATGGTGTTTATAGTTTCTTCGAAGTAATTCTCGCGTGTCGAGAAAACACAAAAAGTTGACGTCGACCTTTGAAAATCGACGTCGTGTGGACTCTCGTACGTCTCACGTCGAGTTTTGCAATGTTAAAGAGATGGGGGACTTAAAGTCTTATTTCCAGATCGGTGTTAAATTATGATATTGACCAACTTGTTCCGCATAATTCAACTATATTCCCAATACGAATTTGTTTTTGCATCCGCACCCTCGATGCCTGGATAAGCATCGCGATAAACGCTATCATACTTGGAAACGAACATTCGTGAAGTAGGTCACGCTCGTAAATAGGAAAATTCTCTCTTTGGGCAGGTCACAGTTGAATACAAAATTTAATTGATAGTAATTTCTTAGTCAAAATAATTTTCATGAGATCAATGCTATTGCAATGCATATTCAAACAAAACATATTCATTCAACCAAAACAAAAAATTGCCAAAATTTTGCTCTATTAAAAAAAATGTATGGAACTGGGGTTTCTTCTTGGAGGATGGTACATTGGCGAGGGATTCCCTGAATTGTCAAGATTGTTCTTACATCTATAGATGGTCGCTTCTTTGCTATTAAAAGCACCATGTCATTGCGTAAGGAGAAAACGTGTATATTTGTCATCAAAACCGAGCACCTTGGAAACGCGTATGCATCTTGCGCATGCGCGATTGTGCTACCCCCAAGTGCATGTACTCGAGACAGCTTCGTGTTACTAGGTCAATAGTGTTGGAATTTGTACAAAAAACTATTCAAGCTACATATATTTCAGGTAAAAAGGAGGCTAAGTATACAAAGAAGTTCTGTGTCAGGGGATTTGTATCTCCCCCCCCCCCGCTAATTAACTTGCCAAACACCTGTGGCCCCGAACTGCAGGAGCACTTTATTGTGGTTGTAGGGGGGAGGGGGCACTGCAGGCTGCACGAAGCTCAGTTTGACTATGATCATTTTCAGGGACAACATCCAACTCTGCTATATTATCTCAAGCAAGCTATTGAACCACAAAATAAAATGACTGCACCATTAGCTTTATGTTATTTCGTCTGTGTGTCAAAGAGACAAAACCCCCTTCGAAGATAATGAACGTAACCCAACTGAGGATTTCCCCCAGCAGTGACGTCTGTTGGCCGAGTTCGGTCTATTTATAGAACACTGCGTCTGGAGAAGATATGTTTGCCCGCTTCTTGCGGTGTACCCTATATGTTTTTAATAGATCGCCGTCATGGGTCGGTTATTGACAAGGGAGATAACCTACCCAGTATGCAGATGGCGCTATGAATTTTATCCGGGGATTTTATATGTGTTGTTGTTGTTGCTCTGTGCACCTTGAAGAAGTTCGATAGGCGTTGGAGATGCACTTAAAGATTAAGGTAAGTTGTACAGCTTGAAAACTGCATGCACTGGGACTTAATTCCCCCCCCCCCCCTCCCTCCCGTACGCAAGGTGTACAGTCTTAGCACACCCTTACTGATACTGTCACACAGATTAACCAATGAAAATCATGCCTTCCTCGGCCGACGGGATTCGGTTCTGGGTGACTGATTGTTTTCACCAACAGACTATACAGCCATGCAGAGCAAAGTGCCGGGATGTCAATTTGAATGCTCCCTTTCAGCTTGCACAAGGAACAAATTCAAATTTCTTTATTGGCCATAAACACAATTTAGATTGGTTGAGACCACATAACGAGGCATAAACAAATATACCGTACAACTGTATGCATGTACTTAATAAGCATTTTCGCGGTTACAAGAATCGGGGGTGATGATCGACGGCCCTTTTTCTACGCTATCATTTATCTCTCAAAATATGCAAGACTGAAAAATTGACATGCTTCCTAGTTTATTTTACGTTGATTCCTCGAGTTTCATAACAATTTACCCAGTAGGGTTAGTAAAATCACCAGCAGATCAGTCCGTACACTGGGATTCTTGTGTTAATCTAGCGGCACAGGAAGTGGAAGTATCACCTCTCCGATCCCAGAATGCAGTGCGTTTAACATGGTGTTGTTGTTGTAAATTTGTAAACGGGAAAAGTAGTATATCAGGGACCGCGGAACGATTTTGAAAGTGGAGGGGCTGACTATCCCAGCACATTAGATGATGACCTAGGCGGCCCCTAGATGGCTGGAGAGGAGTTTTCAGCAATTTTTGGGCACCCAAGGTGTTTACCAGTTCAGGCCACAAATGACCACACATTTGAACATCAGGAGATGAAAAATAAAATCCTCGAAATATTGATTCTAAATATGCAGGCAGAATATTGACAGATGGGAAGGGGGAAGGGGGGAGGGGACGGCTAAGTTTTGGCTTGAGTGTATGATCCAGCGGCCTAAACCCATACATGTTATCTGACCAGGTCGAGATCTCAGCAGCAAAGTTCTGCGTTCAAACTTGATATTCATTGACACTTGACATCTGTACCATGGCAACTTGGATGGTAATCGAGAGATGAAACGCAGCACCATCTATATATATCGATTACCATCCTAGCAGCTCTGTTTTACAAGACCGATGAGGGCAGAATCATTGTACCTTTATTCTTCCTTATGTCCTAAGGAAGAAACGATTCGGTTAAAAGATTTTAATCACTCCTACATGTACATGTATTGTTCTTGTACTGTGTCAATAAATGTTGCGAATACCCAAGAAAACTATACCCTGTGAGCACATCGGAAGGCAATGTTGCATTATCCATGCAGGATCCGGTTTTCATTCTCAGTGATGTTTCTCAACAAAGCAGTGCACGCGAAACAGCGCTGTAAATTATGTCAGGGGTTGAAATAACTTGAAATTCACTCTATAGACAACCGGCGATATTTTCCAGACAAGTGCTACTTAAATTGATATCAAATTATAGCTATATTAAGAAATAAGTACTTAGTAGGCGTATGCAAATATTGATTTTATCTTGTCAAAAAAGTGGGGGTGGAGTGATTCGTAACTACTGAAATTGATTTGTTATCATCTGATTCGGTCTATCACGGAATATGTTATTTTCCTTGAAACTATGAAGTTCATCTGTTGTGTAATATTAGCTGACTATAAAAGAATATATTTCCTAAAAAAATAAAACCATCTTGGCGTGGAAACTCTCAGCTGAACCAGAGCTATAACATGTTATATGACTAGTGATCCGTTACTGTTGCAATATCTGTATACAAATATTTAGTGAACAATCTGGTGAATTTATAAGAGTCACATCAAAGGAATTTATAGAATATTGACCAAGCATTTTACTTTTGAACATCGATGTTTGTATCAGTAAAGAGTTTAGGTCTCAAATCCTAATTACATGTAATTGAGTGACACTTTACAAACAACAGAGATTCATCATCAGCAGAGCTCACATATTACCGACCAGTGCGCATATATTACTCTTGGAATTATGGATTCGTGGTAACGACCTGATTCACTTAAGTATGGTGGCTTATCCTTAATTTGGAGGTGTAGACATATATTCGAACAAGTGAATAACAAATATGACAACACCCATCCTCCCCCCCCCTCCCCCAAAATGCCTGGCCATGGCAGCCAAGGAGGTAGAAAGGTCAAGGTCACTGGGCCATCAATCAGGAAATCATTGAAACTCAATTTTCAGTCACTGACCAACAATTTACTGAGATATTAAGAACATGAACGGTTCATAGATTTATTATTTTTTAATGACGTAGCTGTATATTCCCAATTCAATGAAGGAGTTTTGGTATTTTGTTTGTTTTGTTTTTAATTGTTCATCAACTTCCACATACATGTACACGACACGTGCACACTAGTACAGATTAATACAATATGGTCTTCAATGAATACACAACAGAAATATACAGGCTTGCATACATACATATCCATTCTCAGAATTCATTCGTAATTTATCAGGCAAGTACAAACTTTTGTAATTAATACTAGCAATTCATATTTTTAAACTGACAAGCTTCCATTTGATAAGTAGTCTTAAACACCATTTTTTACAGAATTTATCTTCTGTGTTTAAAGGTAAAATGCAAAGAAAATAAAAGTGAAAAAAAAACTTGTTTCCCGATCTTCTTCATGATGAAAATAAATCATACAGCCATCAGTGAACGAAATCTGGTGGTAAGTTTTATTTTTAAAAGAGAAATAACACATTTTTTTTTTTTTTTTAACTTAATCAGCCTGTTTTTTTCACCAGAATAGCTTATAGTAAAGCCGTGTCAAGTATTTTTCAAAGAACAATTTTGTATTGAAATGCATATTAAAAATGTATGTTAAATCTGAACGAGAGACATTCAACCTGGGGCACTTGAAAGCGCCCGAGGTGCAAAGTCAATAAACAACTAACTTTGTGCAAACCAGACAGAATGACAATATACACAATTATAACGGTGTCACATCGGAAGAGAAATAATACATGTGTATGATAAGCTGGCTTTAAAACAGAGCATCGCTTAACTCCCCTTGATTCAGAGCTCGTCCGCCAGAGGCTGTGACGTATCGCTGAAGCCATATTCCAATACATTTGCATACACTTCGTCATCCATAAGATGGCTTGCAAATCGTGTGTCTGCGATATCCGGTGTTTTACCGGCTTCTGTTCGGCCTTCATCCGGCGGAGAACAGACTCAAGAAATCTGATAAATTACAGGTATTCATACCACTTCTGAAACAGATATTGCCTGGGCTTACAAAATATATAGGTATGAATAACTTTCGTATCACACAAGAGGTGTGGTGGATCTGTAATTTTGAACAAGTAGGACATCACATGACTCGAAAATGGCGACTTACTTTGGGGTTCCATCGGTAGACTTTTGCTGATTGGCTGACCGAAGTCACGTGGTATTGATTTCTGGGAATTCCCTCTTGCAGTTGCCTAAAGTAGGCTGAAAATGGATACACACGATCCCAGGGTCAGTCTTACCGCGTACATCTTCACAAGTCCAGGTAAATCCTAAATCCTCGCAGAGCGTTTACCTGGACATATTTGGTGATTCGAATGAGTCGATGCCTCTATTATACAATCTCGTACATTTCATCCCCCGCGCTTGTTTTGAATTAGCATGTCGGTATCCCCAACCTGCGGATTTGCTTTGACTTCCGATGTCGATTTCCGCTTAACATCAAAGCAGTTTGGCCCGCGATGAAATTGAAACCTGTCACATCTCCTACCTCGCAGCAGATTGGCCTAATCAACCAGCTTAGCGCGATGACTGATTGGGTTGATTCAGGGGAAACCCCTTCATCTATTTATATCCAGAACTTGTATGGGTAACTAACCAAGCCAGTGTATCGATCCCAATAGATCGATCGATACACTGGCTCGCGAGGATGTACCGCGTATAGATGACCGAGATGGTTACAGGTTGATTCCAATAATGGCAGCTAACATGAATATGGACAGCAATGACAATGTCGAGGAATTTTTGTACATTTCTGTTTCCTATATTGAATAAGAATTGACAGTAAGAGTTGGTGCAGGTTTACAGTTTTTAATGATGTATATCTCTGATACAATATCAATGTTCTATGCGAAACTTGGTATACAGCATCGATGTACCTGATTGACCGAAAACCTTGGTGGCGCCATCTTTAATTTATGCAAACTCATTAATGATCTCTATCTCTGCTACCGTTGAAGTGCACGATGTAAAATTTGGTGTACATCATCGATGCATCAAGAGACTTACGATAAATTGACAGTTCTGGTTTCTCTGATTGGGTGGAAACCTTGGTGGCCATCTTTAATTTATGGAAAATCTTTAATGATGTATATCTCTGATACCATATCAATGTTCTATGCGAAACTTGGTATACAGCATCGATGTTTCGAGAGACCTGCAATGAATAACCACATCAATTCCTCTGACTGGTGAGAAGGATGGGCGGCCATCTTTAATTTATGCGAAATTATTAATGATCTCTATCTCTGATACCGTTGAAGTGCTCGATGTAAAATTTCGTATACATCATCGATGCATCAAGAGACTTACGATGAATGAGTGACAGATCTGGTTTCTCTGATTGGGTGAAAATCTTGGCGGCCATGTTTAATTTATGCAAAATCTTTAATGATGTTTATCTCTGATACCATTTAAGTGTTCTATACAAAACTTGGTTTACAGCATCGATGTATGAAGATACTTGCATTAATGAATAACCACGTCAGTTCCTCTGAGTGTTGGGAAGGATAGGGCGGCCATCTTTAATTTATGCAAAATCATCAACGATCTCTGATACTGTTCAAATTCTCAATGTAAAAGTTGGTATACATCATCGATGCATCAAGAGATTTATGTAATGAATACCGGTTTCTCTGATTGAATGGAAACCTTAGGGGCCATTTCTAATTGCAAAATTTTTGATAATCTGTATATTTGTCACTTGACTGCATGGTGTTCCCGATGTCTTGGTTCAGATTGAATACATTATGAATGACTGGTGCCCAGAGCCGAGGGGTTTTCAGATGCGCAGCTTCGTATTCATCTTTGATATCAGCATGAAAAATCGTAAAAGGATTTGTGTAAAATTCCCAAATTTTGTTGGAAAATTTCACTTTCTACAAAAATTTCATAACGATAATTTTTGACTGAAGTGTATGTCCAAGTAAGCGCACACAAGTAAGTGAGATAACTTCATCACTGCAGGTTTTTATAATCTATGACCCAATCACCCCCTTGAAGTTTCCGAGTCTGCACAGTTCTATTTTTCTCTATTTGTGGTTGATTAATAGTCTTTTTACAGTATCATGAATAAAATTACCTCAAATAGATGTATTTCGAAACCAAAACAGAAATAATTAAACTGGAGACTGTTTTGGATTCATAAAGAGGCTAGCACAGGACAAAACGTCTCCGATGTTACAACAGGGGTACTGTTGGCTGGGGCGGTAATTGTACTTCGGTATAACATCAGCTCAGTGAGGAGGTTGCTGAAAATCAATCTAATTAAAATTAAATCCTATCTGCTCCCCAATTGGATATATCGCTTGTAGGATCTAACAGGCTTGCAGTAACTCGCTTGTTAACCAATCCCGAGAATGCTTTGAACATAGTGCTTTGAAGGGAACATTGATGACAAAGAATTTTTGATTGGCTCAGCTGAATTAGCCAGCTCGCTGGTGGAGATCGAGTCCTTTTATGTTGCTGCAGTCCCGACATTGTGGCACCATAATACGGGGTAGATATATGGACTGATCTTTGGTGTAAACATCGGGGTAAATGGATACAGTGAACCTATCTCCCCTCCCCGACTGCAAATGGATGAGTCCAGATGCGACCATGATGTCATCATGCTATTAGATATCCATGGTATGGGCGCTCAGAACACCAAATTCAATTGAAATGTATACGTAAGATCCTATTTAGCGACATGTACGATTGGGGACCATTGATAGGATATTAATTTATTAAGATTGGCTGAAAATCATTGAAAATTGTAATGTCCGGGGTTGAATTAACATTTGTATATTGAAGTCTATGTTGGCTCTTGTTCAGCTTGTATCGATAAGTGTTTTATGAGTCCTTTTGAACCAACATTTTTCATTTAAGGTAGCAGTGTCCCTTGAATGAAAAAAAATATTTTCATTTAAAGCTTTTATTGGATTGAATCTTCAAATACGAGGTAATTATTCACACGCCCATCTGATGCTAGAAGCCATAATATTTCCATTTGAAGAGAATTTGCGATATTTTTGGAGCCTGTCAATATATCTTTAACACCACTTTTCATCAGATTGACATATTACAATGCTCTTGAATACATGTATGTGTAATTATACCCACCCTCACAGAAAGCTGGCGTGTGCGAGCTTATAACAATGAATTATATGTGCAATTTCAAAGAAAGCCTGTCAATGGCATATTTTCAGGTGAATTTACATTTCCTATGTTCTGCACCTCACTTGCAACTGAATTTCTGAATCCAGTTCATTGTGCCTCGATTGCGCCCTAGCTGTCACTGCTCCCCGATAGCGTCTCGTCACTGCTCCCAGATTGCACCCCAGCTGCGCCCCTACACTGTGCCCCATTCTCCAATATTTGGAACGTGCCCAAATTGCACCATAGCCATATTGAGTGGAATGGCAAAATTGGAGGAGTATTGATGCACTTTAAATATGCCCGATTGCGTCCCCTTTTTTGTGAGGGCAAACCAGTCTGGTGCTAGCTAGGGGAGTAAAAATACAACCAAGAGTCAGTTTTTTATAGAACTGTTTTTACCTGCGGCACGCAGGTCTACGGGAGCCTCGCGTTGTTGTTGTTGTTCTTCTTCTTTTGTGACTTTTTGAAATGCGCATGCGCTAAGAGAGTGTGATCTCTGCCACACTTTTCTTTTCAACCTCCGATCTCACATGACAACACTATCTCCAGGCGCGTTTGAATTCATTTGCAATTATATTCAGTGGAATGAATTATTGCTTCGTTAATTTCCGGATTGGATTTATAATACATGAGAATAGTGTGAATAACGTCAAAGGACCTACAAAGTAGGGTAGGCATTAGGACTCCGACACGCACTGAATTCTTGGACTCTCAGTTGAAATCCTGCCTATATTAAGATGGGCACGGCCCAAGTTAGATTCCAGAAATTTTCATCAAAAGTAGGTCAGCTCGAAACATGCTGGCAACAGTCCCCTAATGCACCTTCATGCCCAGTGTGAATAACGTCACAGGACATAAGAAGTAGGGTAGGCATTAGGACTCTGACGCACGCTGAACTCTTGGACCCACAGTTGAAATCCTGCCTATATTAAGATGGGCACGGCTCAAGTTAGATTCACCAGTGATTTTAATCAAAAATCACCAGAAATTTTCATCAAAAGTAGGTCAGCTCGAAACATGCTGACAACAGTCCCCTAATGCTCCTTCATGCCAAAAATCAAGGTTCTAATATCAACGGTAACACTCGCATATATCATATCTCTCAGATATAACATATATAGGCCTAAATATTAATATGCATGTCACTGTTCCATTGTTTCTCTTGTTGTATTCCTCTTAAAATTTTGTACTCTGCCTTTGACTGGTGTTTGTACAATAAAATCTTGAATCTTGAATGCTTAATTTGCCGACGAAAGGATTCAGATGGACTCATTACCGGACAATTTCAAATGGTAGCCCACTTCGAAGGGACAGAAATGACTATGTAGTAGTTAATGAGTTAGACACCCCTGTGCGCGAACAATACATTGTACCTCACAGTTGTACAGTTATATGGTGCACTTTCGGTTACAAGCATGACATTTGGCAAATATAGCTATTTTGAATGATTCTCTTTCGGAACACAGCCTCTCCATCCTCATTCTCGCAAGCCAGGGCCTTGCTTCCCTGGTATTGATGTTCCCGTCCTCTTTCGCACTCAGAATCCCTTCAGAATAGCATTAATCACTTCCATAAATTCAATACTTATGTGTATCAGCAGACAATGCGCAGAAACTTATAGCATTTGACATCATTCTATCAAGTTAGAGCCCACTTCTGTTCGAATTTACTGGGGTTCTATACACAATTTATGTTACTTTGTCGATCAGTTTTACGAATGGAATTACATCATATATAGCAGATAGGCCTACTGACCATAATTGCAACACATATAAGGGAAGTGGGAAGAGGTGCCGACATACTGAATGCGTCACATGACTTCATAGAATAGCCTTCTGGTTAACCTATTATAAAGCACATGCCAAGAATCTAACGATTCGTGATATGTTTAGTATCTCAGGTACGCTTTTATTGTACCTGTTCATGTGGCAACTTGGATGATATGACCACACGGCCCCTACCACCGGCATAAGCGGTATTAGATGCGATCTAGTTGACCTCGTGGTCAAAAGCTACGGCCTTTGTTTTCCTGGAAGGGTTTTTGAGTTTAATTTTGATACTTAGATACCGTTCGCATTGATTTTAACGTGGCAGTCATTTTTGCGAATGCAACAATTTGATGTATCAAAAGATAATAACGAGAATTCAACATCATTCTCTTACACACAGACCGTGTTTAGTGAACTAGCCCCGAAACTTCGTACTTGAATCACCTTCGGAATGACTTGATGACAAACATATTCGCGAATTGAGTATAGGAAGATATCCATAGATACTGACTAGAAATATTTCTTGTTTGCAAAATTTGATTTTAAAGAAAAGAAATTAATAAAATTAGCAACCTTCGAAAAGGCTTGGCCGAACATGTCAGATGAGATGATGTTTCCTAAGAATGAAATAGTTAATCATTTATATAGAAGAAGCAAACCATGCCTTGGTATCGACTTGCTGCGCCGAAAAGAGTGGCAAAGAATTTAGTTCGCAGATGATAACGGACGTAAATGCAGAAACCTAATTAATTATTTTAATCGAATATCAAGACTGTAACAGGCCTCAATTTGAATAATGAAAAATTATGCCTCTTGGACAGTTCGATAAAGTCTTAAATCCCATTCCGTAGTTTCACAGATCAAAGTGATAGACCTGATACTAAATTTATTGAAAAATAACTTTGAAGGAAATATAAATTTTCCATTTTGATCAGCAAAGTAAGCGAGAAGGGAGACTGAAGAGCGCAGATTTTCGCGCTATGACTAAATCCTCGAAATTTGTTTGGATTGCCAAATATTTGAAATCCTTTTTGATTTGCAAAAAGTAACGACTGAACCGATGTTTTGAAACTTGGCATACACGATACTTGTACCAAAGCGATCATAGTGAGTTCGTCTGTCAATTCAGTATAGACGGCACGGCCCAGTCAAAATCGTCGGATTTTGAATGGGGAAAGTGAATATATATATGGTATCAGAACTATTATGCAATCCCTACAATTGTGGGCTATAAGTTGAAAATTACTTCCCTTGGCATGAAAACACTGGCAGATGGCGCTTTTTTCTGCAATTATCACTACCTCCGCTGATATGTCTTTCACTGTATTATTGCCACTGCCGCAGGTTTTGACAACAATGTAGTCATTTCTCACTTGTGTGTCATATGTCATAAGTGTCATATGATTGAATATGTCACAGGTTGATTTGTCAAATATTCATGCAATTCAAATATACAATGATATCATGGATCTACATGTACATGTACATATGATAAATGATAGTGTATCTGCTCATTAAAGGTGAACTGCAAAGCTTTTAATTTTATCTAAAATGTTGCTTAATATACATCTTGTCTTATGTGACATAACTTTTATATGTTTTTGGGGCAAATATATTTTGCAAAATTGTACTAATAACAATATTCAAGTTATCCTGTTATAAATCCGTCTTGTAAACTTGCATCGCCTATCTCTCTTGGTTTGTAGAACGTTACATGACGTTATAGCGGTCTCCTTCATTCAAGTTTTATTTAAATGTGACGTCATGCTACGTCGGGTGAATGAACGAGGTCCACTATAGTACGTCATGACGTTCCAAAAACAATGGGAGGCAAGCGATGACGTTCTGGCTCTCGTTTTCTGGTAGTATAAGTTTTGACTTCTCATGTACCCAAAATAAAACAATAACCCACAGAACTATTACCACACATGTATATTTGTACATGTGTAACAACTATAGAAGTTCTTCTTTCATGACATTTTAACAGAACATTGGAAAGCTTTTCAGTTCACCTTTAAAGAATCTGCAAGTCGAGGAATAATATTCCGTCCAATTACAATATTGTAATTGATCCTGTTCATTGCAAGTTTATCTCCAAATTATTGTTGATTCATACAAGTTCATGTTTGTCTTAGAATCTGTATCACACTAAATGTACGAATTCTCTGGATGTCACTTCCATGATTGATGAATATGATGTATTGTTCAGAATTTGCAGTACTCCCATCATGTCACACATGTAAATCCAGCCACAGGGAGGGTCACAAAATGCAGTGGATATCCCCAGTTTTCATCATCACAAAGAGTTCTGATACCAATATACATGAGTATATCTTGAGGTTTCTATGCCACTGAAAAAACAAGAAGAATTTTCTCATCCACTTTAAGATCCATTTTAGTATGCAAAAGATCATAGTTATTGACACTCCATAGCCAAAGCTGCTCTTAAATCTGTACAATGTATGTTCACCAGTACATGAACATGTATACAGAAACTGCTGTCAACCTGAAAAGGAAAAGATCTATAAAGATCTTTCTCTTTTGCTGCCCTCTTCAGTATGTTCAGTGAAACTTTTATGATTGTAGCCAGTGTGACCTTCATCTGACCTACACATGAAAGCAGGCTAAGTTGTTTGAACAGATGTCTGATTGTAGGGAAAATAGATGGGCAAGCTGTAAATTTTGTTGGTTGAAATGAACCCCAAATTTATAGTATCTTAGTACATGTAAATCCATCCATTTATCTTCCGACCATTGAGTCAACATGTATGACATACTTACATGGGCAAATGAGAGGAAAATTTGAAAAATGACATGCAGCATAATTTATATCATTCATCTGAACACCAAATAAAGTGTTTTTTGCAGGGCGATTTAGACCTTTAGGGACTACATGTAATGGTCCTGTCTTGTAGAGAGGAAAAACTTGAGCACATTTGGTACCGTTGCCAGGGTGACTGGTTGTTAATTTAACTGCTTTAGGCTTTGAGAGGAAGAGCAGAAGAAAAAAGTTCTCAAGTTATTCAGCTACTGCAGATAGTTTGAACTATTTTGACTAGATTTTGTTTCACCTGGTCTATATTAGTGAAGTTAAATATTTTCTGCTATTCGTGTATATGTTCATATGTCATTTTCACAGAGATTTCCTGCTTTAGAGCATGAATACAAAATGGATACTATTCAGAGGTTGACTTAGAGAGTTTTCCTGAAAGGATGTCATAAATCGCTGGTTGATAAAAAACTTTATTTAGAACACTTAACATATACAGAAGAAAATAGTTTAAGGCAGACTTATCATATGTTTGCCATGTTTGCAAGAAATTCTGGCAGTAAATAATAAATAATGTAAATAGTATGATGCCATGAGAGGATACGTCCCAGCATAGATCCAGTCCATCTAACCATGAGGATTTTACGGGACACCCTAGTTCAAGTTTCCCAAGTTCCCTAGTTCCAAGTTTCCAAGTTCCAAGTTCCAGCTCCGTAGTTCCAAGCTCCAGTTCCCCCAAGCTTCCCCTCCGAAGTTTCAAGCTCCAGTTCCCCCAAGCCCTACCTCCAAAGTTCAAAAGCTACAGTTCAAAAGCTCTCAGATATGATACACATCTGGTTGTTTAAGAGGCATAACACATATGTCATTGTTAATCAGCTCTTATTATAATGTTACTTATTATAATATTACTGTCTAGCCTGTTCAACACATGTTTTGAATTGTTGTGGAGCTCACTGATTATATATTACAGATTAAAATAAGCCGCATCTTACACCTACTGGAACCAAGTGTTGGGGGGATTAGAAGTTTGTGAAAACATCCTTCAGGATAGCACAGATCGCCAATAACTTTAAATGGAAGAAAGTCCTATCCATCCTCTGTAGAGGAACTTAGATTACACACTTCCGTCTTATAATTTTACAATCGATCTGTTTCTTTTGTTGTGAAACTTCGCTGGGATAGCTATGAGGTCACAGAAAGTGACCATCCGTCTCTCTCAAATTCAAATGCCCATCTTATCAGATTTTTGGAGGTCGGAAACCGTAAATACGCGTCAGGATAGCTGTGGGATCAGGGAAAGGAAGTAAGGAGTAGAGGGGGTACATTACCATGCCTTTATGCAGAAATAATTGGATGATTTGCTAAATATTCTGTTGAAACAGAACTTTTTGAGCTATGTGTGTACTAACAAATGTAATATCGTGGTATGATTTGACTGGGGCTATTCGGTCAACACATCGGCAATAAGCCGATGATACGCGACTGAACTTTCTTTTACAAACATGACAAATGCGACCGGTCATCAGATTTCTTGTATTCATCATATACCCGTCTTGTCCCCTTTATGATTCGGACTGTCGCATTGACCCTCTTGATCACTAGATACCGGTACCCCATATATATCGAATTACCGCAATTCACTTACACATCAGCACCCAAAATTAGAGGTATATATGAATGGATGGCAATTAGTTTCATTTCAAAGATTTCTCAGTTATGTAATTCACATAATCGTCAGCATTGTTTCGATTTTTTACCCCTCGGCCAAAATTTGGCCGAAGGATAGTGTTGTCGTCATATCCGTCCGTACGTCCATCACACCTTTCTCATTACCCAGATATCTTTAGAACGGCTCACCCTAGGTACACCAAACTTGCAGTGCACACCGATATGCTCGTGAACCAAAACCCTATTGAATCTGGCCCTGATTGGTTAGAAACTTTGGCGGCTATCTTTAATTTATGCGAGACCATCATAGCTTTCTCATTACCAAGATATCGTTAGAACGACTTAACCTAGGCACACCAAACTTGCACTGTACATCCATATGCTCGTGACCCAGAACCCGAATGAATCTGGACCCGATTGGTTGGAAACCTTGGCGGCCATCTTTAATTTATGCAAAATCTTTAATGATGTATATCTGTGATACAATTTAATTTTATTTGTTCTATACGAAACTTGGTATACAGCATCGATGTATGAAGAGACTTGCATGAATGAATAACCATATCAGTCCCTCTGAGTGGCGGGAAGGATGGGTGGCCATCTTTAATTTATGCGACATCATTAATGCTGTTTATCTCTGATACCGTTCAAATGCTCGAAGTAAAATTTGGTATACATCATCGATGCATCAAGAGACTAATGTAATGAATACTGGTTTCTCTGATTGGATGGAAACCTTACGGGCCATTTCTAATTGCAACATTTTTGATAATCTGTATATTTGTCACTTGACAGCTTGGTGTTCCTGACACCTTGGTTCAAAATGAATAAATTATGAATGGCTGGCGCCCAGAGCCGAGGAGTTTTCAGATGCGCAGCTTCGTATTTCTATTTGTCGACTTTTGAAAATTTGAATTGTTGTGTACAGAGCCATGGACGTCTACCTATCGGTGGTCGCAACCGATCGGATGATTATGGCTTTCTTTGATACCGAGCTGCATCAATAAAATTACATAATAGTTTACCGTTTGTGGCTGTTGTGATGATTACAAACACGCCATGTAGTTCTGGTAAGCGTGAAGTTGACGCCCCCTCCCCCCTCCATTCCCAACACACACAATTGGAGCCCCTGTACTATTAGAATTACACGCATTGACAATAAACTGATTATATTCCTTGAGCAGATTACCGTGTTTACACAGGTTGTGGGGGACCTAGTGAGAATATGTACATAAGATAAGTCAAAGGCTGCCAGGTATCTAAATGACTGCACATGAAACAAAGTGATAATCCAGAATATAGACACAACATAACTTTGGTTGCGTAATAGTGATGGATATATGACAGTGCAGGTGGGGAATCCCTGAGAAGTAGACTCTGGACAGGAATTATCTAAATCAAATAATGGAATTTGCCTCATCAGAATGGACTTGAGATATGGATGTAATACAATTGCTTACAAACAGGATAAGGCTGATTCCTGATTGGATCCAGGGAAAGGTGCAGTAGTTTGATATCCGTGAATCATCAAAAGGCTTCATTTTCTGAAATTACACAGGAACTGAACACAAGGGATGTTGCAGATGTATAAAGGGTCTAACAAAGGCTAACAAGAGGAAACATAAGAGATTGATTCCGACTCCAGATTTGTATGATTTATTTATCATTTCTGTATACCAGCATTGAGAGCTGAACCATTTATATTCGAGTCATTTTAAGTTTCAGGGGCAAATGATCATGCCAACTTCCAATTATTGGCCGGCAGGGGTCTACATACAGAAAGGATATGCGACGTTTACAAAGGAATGTGTGTGAAGTTTAATAACTTTTTTAATCCATCTTGTTTTTCTTCGAGTTTACATTGTGTACTGTCAGCATCAAATATTGCCAATTTTATATGATAGATAAAAATATTCTGCTTGGCTCAATTTCTATGCACACTTACCGCCGAACGGTAATGATCGGTACAAAAAAAAGACCGACCGATGCTAAAAATGTACCGAAACATATACAAGTATTGTAAAGAAATATTATTAAGCGACATGGCCTGTATTACGAGAGGTTTAGTACTAGATGTTGAACAGTATCAGTAGCGATCTTTCTGAAACCATGGAGCTTGTCATTTATTACCCCTCAAGCCTTTTTATCTGGGAGTAGTTGGGTCTGGAGCTTTTGAACTGTAGCTTTTGAACTTTGGAGGTGGGGCTTGGGGGAACTGGAGCTTGAAACTTCGGAGGGGGAGCTTTGGTGAACTGGAGCTTGGAACTACAGAGCTGGAACTTGGAACTTGGGAACTTGAAACTAGGGAACTTGGGAAACTTGAAACTTGAACTAGGGTGTCCCGGATTTTACATTGTATTTCAATATTCATTTTTAGCTCATCTGGGCCGAAGGCCCGATCGGCTAATGTGCATGATGGCCTGATTGTCCGTCGTCCGTCATGTGTTGTCCGTAAACTTCTTCTTCTCTGAAACCGCTTGGCTGATTAAGCTGAAGCTTTGCATGTTCCTCCCAATGAGTACACCAGAATTTGTTCATGCAGTGTCGATCTGACTTTAAATATGGCTGCCATGGCGGCTATCTTGAATTTGCTAGTGAAATCTTGTCATCGTTACTACTTCATGGATCTTTCTCAAATTTGGTACACTGGTTCGTCTTTGGGTCTAGTTGCACAACATGTGTACTGTAGTCCAATTTGAATATCCAATATGGCCACCAGGCGGCCATCTTGGATTTCCCCATGAAAGTTTGTTATCCCGATTTCTCAGGACCTACTGCATGGATCTTTCTCAAATTTGGTACACAGGTTCCCCTTAGGGTCTGGTTGTGCAAGATACCATTTGTGGTCTGATTCATAAATCCAATATGGCCACCAGGTGGCCATCTTGGATTTCCTCATGAAACACTGTTCCCATTGGGGTCTAGTTGTGCAAGATATATTTTCTGCTCTGATTCGAAAATCCAATATAGCCACCAGGCAGCCATCTTGGATTTCCCTATTAAACTTTATCGCGATTTCTCAGGAAGTACTGCATGGATCTTTCTCAAATTTGGTACACAGGTTCCTCTTGGGGTCTAGTTGTGCAAGATACCTTTTCTGGTCCGATTCGAAAATCCAACATGGCCACCAGGTGGCCATCTTGACTTTCCCCATGAAATTTTGTTATCGTGAATTCTCAGGAAATTACTGCATGGATCTTTGTCAAACTGGGTACACAGGTTCCCCTTGTGGTCCAGTTGTGCAAGATACCTTTTTTTGGTCCATTTCAAAAATCCAATATGGCCGCGTCTTGAATTTCCCATGAAACTTTGTTATCATGAAATCTCAGGAAATTACTGCTTGGATCATTTAGTGTTCAGGGGGAACAACACAAGTTAGAACCTCATCTATTGCAGTTCTTTAGTAAAAATGTCTTACAGCTACTTTCGCCAGTTACAACCAGATGAGCTACAGTGCCGTGGCACTATCTTTTTTTCATTTACTGCTGAAGGATATGCTTTCTACAATCTGAAAAAAGTAAAAATATTTTACAAATATTGGTAACATGCAGAGAAGACATTGTTTATCATTTCATCAGGTTGGTTTCATAATAAATGTCTGTCCCATCGGTCACAAGTTATTTTTTTAAATATAAATATGTGTACAATTACACTAATGGATTAGAGATCCTTATTGAGAGAAATGTGTGAGACTACAAATTGTATGGCTCTTCACCATCGGACTAAACATCAGAGTTATTGAAATTATTCCAACAGCCTATTTTACATTTAAATAGCCCCGTTTCAGTGCCTAAGGCTCTAGTTTTTTTGCCTTTCCGAAAGTCCAACCTGAATACCTCGTGTGACAATTCCAGCTCAAGAAATTTGAAGTTTATGGGGCAGGATAATGAGTAACCTTCTCTCAGTTCTCAAACTTGGATGTACTTGTTGTCTGTAGGAAAATGGCAAAAGTATGGAGATTAGCATAAAACTGGCTCATTTAGGTATACATATTTCTACGGGTACATTATTACGCCCCCCCCCCCCTTAATTAGAGGGGGGCATATAGCGATCGCTTTGGCCGTCTGTCCGTCCGCCCGAATTTCTTGTCCGCGCAATATCTCGTTTAATATTTGATGGACAGGATTGAAACTTGCAGGAAATGTGGCCAGTGCCTTGTAGTTGTGCAGTGTAGAGATTTTTCCGAGTTTCGGTTATATTTTCAAGAGTTATGGCCCTTCGTTCCTGAAATCTTCGTGAATGGGACTTGTCCAGGCTGGATCTCGGTTAATATTGTATGGACAAGTAAGAAATTTGTATAATATGTGGTCAGTGCCCCATAGTTGTGCAGCGTAAAGTTTCTCCACGTTTCACTTATATTTTAAAGAGTTATGGCCCTTTGTTGCTGAAATCTCTGTGAATCGATACTTGTCCGGGCTGGATCTTGGTTACTATTGTATGGACAATTCTGAAATTTGCATGATATGTGGTCAGTGCCCTGTAGTTGTGCAGCGGAAAGTTTGTCCGCATTTCGCTTATATTTGCAAGAATTATGGCCCTTTGTTCTTGAAATCTTTGCGAATTGGGACTTGTCCAGGCTAGATCTCGGTTAATATTGTATGGACAAGTATGAAATTTGCATGATATGTAGTGCCCCATAGTTGTGCAGCGTGAAGTTTCTGTGTGTTTCGGTTATATTTTCAAGAGTTATGGCCCTTTGTTCCTCAAACCTTAGTGAATTGGATATATGTTTCGCTTATATTTTCAAGAGTTATGGCCCTTTGTTATTGAAATCTTTGTGAATTGGGACTTGTCCAGATTATGCAAGGCATGGCGAAAAAAGTGACTGAAACAGAATTTTTATAATTATGCAAATTAGGCCTCCTCCGACCAATACAGAACAGAACAACGGAGGGGCCATGTCGGACTAAAGCGGAATGGGGGGCATACGATTTGTGATTGCTTCTTTCCTGCGTTATACATGAACTTGAACATACCATGCACATTGCAAGTCAGTGGGAATGGCCCATATTTTTTGCTTCAAAAAATACAATCTGTTAAACTTTTAGCAGAAACTCTCAACTTAAACAGAAATAGCGACTCATCTGCTTTTATAAATTATACCAAATTTTACATCGAGCACTTCAACAGTATCAGAGATAGAGATCATTAATGATTTTGCATAAATTAAAGATGGCCGCCAAGGTTTTCGGTCAGTGAGGTCCCGAATCAAAGTATCTGGATGTATCGATGATGTATACCAACTTTCATATAAAACAATTAAGTGGTAACAGAGATCTGTATCATTATCGATTTCGCATAAATTAAAGATGGCCTCCAGGGTTTCCAGCTATTCAGAAAAGCTGGTTTGGTAATTCAATGAAAGTTGCTTGATGTATCGATGATGTGTACCAACTTTCGTATTGTACAGTTGAATGGTTTCCGAGATTTGGATCATTATCCATTTTGCATAAAATTAAAGATGGCCACCAAGCTTTCCACCCAATCAGGTCCCAATTCAATAGGCTTCTGGTCCTTGACTAGGTAAATAAGCATACCAAATTTGGAATTCATCAGTGGAACCATTTTCTGGCTATCTCGCTCACATACGGATGTATGGACAGATGGACGTAGAAGACGACGACAATACGTACCCCATGACCAAAATTGGTTGAGGGGTAAAAACAGTTGTTCAAAGCTCAACTGACTTTGCAGACTTGGCATCAAACCAGCTTATGCCATTAACAACTGTTTTCCACTTGTCCCAGGTCCAAATTAGTCAGAAAATTGCAAGTATTAATGCCTGGGACCATGCTATTACCGTCCCTGGAATACAACAGGTCTATGTTGCCATGAGTACTTTTCCAAAGAAAGAGGTAAAATGTTACCAAAGTAACGGTGAAGTGAACCCAAAAGTTATTTTTGACTACTCAGATGAGTCAGTCACTGCCGGTGCGTCAAATGTACAGGTACATGTAAGCACATGATCTGTGCAAGACCAGAAGTGGGGAAGTGGTGGGTTGTCGATTATGGTGGAGACCATTATCCAGGAGAAGTCACTAGAGTAGTAGAAAATGAAACTGAGGTTTCAGTTATGGAGAAGGCTGACAATCAATGGTGGTGCCCTCTGTGCCAGACAAAATATTTTACAGCATGGAGAAAATGGTAAAAAAAACCCGCCACCGAATCCAAAACCCACTGACTCCAGGTTACATTTTGAATTTCACTAAAGGCTACAATACATGTATTTTATTTTTGAGTAGAGGTAACAACTTTGGAAAATTTCAATGTACATCTATCGATATACATGAGTATATTGCTGATGTAGTTTTCAGTAGATTAAAATGATTTTATGCTGAAATAAAAAGTTTTTTTGGTGATTTTTCATGCTTTTGTATAATGTCAGATATTAGTTCCATGGCTTAAAGGATATGTAAAAATGTATTTCCAAATTTGGATTCAGAGGTCACACACGTAACATATTTTATGGTCACACACGTAACGGGAGTAATCTTTCATTTTTTACAACAGCCAATGGACCTATTGACTAAATTCTGTGATTGTGTGCTGATTAAATCAATGC
The DNA here is from genome assembly GCA_036873755.1 of Hanleya hanleyi. Taxonomy (NCBI): domain Eukaryota; kingdom Metazoa; phylum Mollusca; class Polyplacophora; order Lepidopleurida; family Hanleyidae; genus Hanleya; species Hanleya hanleyi. The sequence continues at coordinate 17,712 of JAVTVY010031905.1, read as the reverse complement.
TAAAATATTGATGACAAAAATGGTCCCGAAGAAACCATAGAATCAGACAGATTTTGCTGCAAAAACCATAACCAAAAATGATGTCCTTTTCAGTCACACACGTAACACAATGTTTGCAGTCAACTACATCATACTATAAACATTCCATTAGGAATTTATTTATCTGAGTTTCTATCTTGTCCAACATAATTTTGTTTCAAGTCATTAAAAGTTTTGCACTGTCGACCATTTGGAATGTACACGACAAAGTGTTTGCACAAATTTTTCTGAATGTCACACACGAAATTATAGAATGGCCCAAATATAGGCCTATGTTATATCTGAGAGATATGTTATATCTGAGTGTTACTGTTGATATCAGAACCTTGATTTTTGGCATGAAGGTGCATTAGGGGACTGTTACCAGCATGTTTCGAGCTGACCTACTTTTGATGAAAATTTCTGGCGATTTTTGATTAAAATCACTGATGAATCTAACATGAGGCGTGCCGGCCCATCTTAATATAGGCAGGATTTCAACTGGGGGGCCAAGAGTTCAGCGTGCATCGGAGTCTTAATGCCTACCCTACTTCTTATGTCCTGTGACGTTATTCACACTGGGCATGAATTTAGGGGACTGTTGCCAGCAAGTTTCGAGCTGACCTACTTTTGATGAAAATTTCTCGTGATTTTTGATTAAAATCACTGGTGAATCTAACTTGGGCCGTGCCCATCTAAATATTGGGCAGGATTTCAACTGGGGGTCCAAGAGTTCAGTGCGTGTCGGAGTCCTAATGCCTACCCTATTTCGTAGGTCCTTTGACGTTATTCACACTATACTAATGTATAATAAATCCAATCCGGAAATTAATGAAGCAATAATTCATTCCACCGAATATAGTTGAAAATGAATTCAAACGCGCTTGAAGACAGTGTTGTCATGTGAGATCGGAGGTTGAAAAGAAAAGTGTGGCAGAGATCACACTCTTAGCGCATGCGCATTTCAAAAAGTCACAAGAAGAAGAAGAACAACAACAACAACAACGCGAGCCTCCCATAGACCTGCGTGCCGCAGGTAAAAACAAGAATCGGGCCGGAGAAAGTTCGTGCACATCTACACATGGTACCGATCATGTGTACCAAATTTCAGAAGAATCCACTGAAAACTCTAGGACGAGTTGCGTTGACGAAGACAGTAGGTGCCAAATACAAGGATTTCAGACCAAAATCAAGGGAACGTCGAATCGGGCCGAAAAAAAGTTCATGCACATCTACACATGGTACCGATCAGGTGTACCAAATTTCAGAAGAATCCACTGAAAACTCTAGGACGAGTTTCGTTGACGAGAACAAGTTAACAGACGGACAGACGGGTGGGCGGACGGACGGACGACGCCATACCATAATACGTCCCGTCAAATTTGACGGGCGTATAAAAACCAGAATTACAGTTTTCGTCCCACAGTGGCCCGTAAAGCTAGTATTAAATTTAGTTAACTGAAAGTGTTCCTAAGATTCAAATTTTGAGAGTGTATCAAATAATTATTCACGAAGATTACAAATTACTATAATATGGCTCCATGATCAGTACGGATTTAAACTCTGCAATTGTTAAACTTTCCTTGTGAGAATGTACTCTGCCTCATATGAGACAGAACTGACCATCAGGCTACATGTACATGGTCAGTTAATATTCTGTTATCAGAAAAGATCACATTGACCCTGAAGGACAGAACATGTACACATAGGCCCCTACTAGTACTGTGTTGTGACCCAATTATGTTTGCAGCAGATGAGCTGCTGGAAAAGTCATACATTTGTTGATCTGGCCCAGAGCTGCATATCAACTCTGCCCATGTGAATTAAATTTAGAAGGCAACATCTCAGATAATACAGAAAGCTAATTAATTCAAATTATGGCATGGTTTTGTTCTATTCATGAAATCTGGTCTGGGTTTCATTTTCCCCCAATTCTCTACATCTACATGTGTACCGTTGTTCTAAATGTATAAGCCTGAGCCTGTGTGAAATGAGCTGCTGCCACAAGACTATCACCTCCATAGAAGTATGAGTTGTACATGTATTAATAACAAATCACAGCCAGCTGAAAACTTAAGCTTTACACACATATGCTCCAGGTTGTCTTCATAATGATAATTCAAATCTGGTGAATATACATATATCTACATGTAATAAAAGCTTTAAAACATTTTTGAAATTCACCCATTTTTGGTAGACAAGAACTCAATTTTGACGAAATTTTCTTCAAAGTTACAATTTAGGACCACCAAAAACATCCTGTTTCTCGTGATTTTCAGGAAAATAGGCAGTTTTGATAAACAATTATCCATCATTATTAAACTATGGGAATTGTGAGGTACATCATCTTGATCCATAACTTGATATCTTGGAAATTGTTCCAAACAAATGAGGAGAGCTCATGTATCATGTATCACTAAAGCCTGTTTAAAGGTACATGTATATTGTGTCAAAACTGAGATTTTGTGTATACCGAATCATTTAATCATTTTTAGCTCGCGGTATACCTATAGAAGTAGGTGAGGTATTGGGAGAGAGAGGGGAAAGTGGCAGTGTCGGTGTCCGATTACATTGGAACAGTGAGTCTGTGTTGGAACTCAAAGTATACACACCTTAAGATTGAATCAAGCATTGGAAAGTGCATACAAAGTTTCAAATATATGTATTAAGGCAGTGTGACGTCACTGGACCTAAATATGATTGCAACAGACCACCATAGAATACCCTGCTTTATTTGCAGTTTACTCTGTGTAATAGAATAGTAAAATGTACAATAAATATTTTCTCATACTGTTTGCAATGATCTTTCATTTGATGGAAACTTTACTTGAGGGTTTACGATCACTTTAAGTTTTTATGTTTAGCACAACATTAGACTCAAGCTGGAAGGTTAATGTTTTTTGTTTAGGCTGGACTTGGAATAATTTTGATCAGGTTGACTACATCAACCAATCACTGAAGGGTGTTACAGAATTCTTGAGTCCAGGTAGATATGGTTGACTGTAACGCTAAACTGTAAACTCAAATTTTTATAACAATATGTACATGTATTGTCATTGCCAGTGATGCGCAACCGGAAGGGCTCAATCTTTATGCGAAGCTGCATGTTATTGACAAAACCCAAAACGGCGAGCTGCTGGGTTACACATACATGTAACCCTTGTTTAAATAAAATATTCACCATGCACGTTTTGCATTAATAATATTAATATATTTACATCAAGGTAACCTAGCTATATGGCAAGCCGAAGTGCTTTTTATTCCGAATTTCCGATATCGGAAATTGTAATTTCCGATATCGGAAATAGAATTTCCAATATTGGGAATTAGAATTTCCGATAAATTCAGTGACAATTTTCGATATGGGAAATAGAATTTCCCATATCGGGAATTCAATTTCCGATATCGGGAATAGAATTTCCCATATCGGAAATTGTCACCGAATTTCCGATGTGCGGCTAAAAACAGGCATGGATTCGGATCTTCGGCCATAAATAGATGTAAAATCTTTAACAAAAACCTTGTAAAAGTATAAATTTTCTAAATGGGCACACTCGTGCCCTTATTTCAGGAGACTTGTGAGCTATTGAAATTGAAAAGGAAAGACGTGCAATCCTCCGTAACCCTTCTTCACAACTTTTCTGAAAAACTCCATAAAATATATGAAAATGTGTCAAATTCTACCCGCAACCCAGAGAAAACGTATTACGGTAACTCCCCTAATAATTCAATCACAGGAAGTTCACTTTTCAACTCTATTATTCGAACACAGAGGAAAAGTATCATTCCCATTCTTCATTCAAATTGAAGAAAAGTCATATAATGACAAAATGTGACACTTTGTAGCTGGTGCCATGAAGAATATTGACAGATTTATGCCATTTTTGCTGCACTTCCGGTGATCGAATTATTAGGGGAATTACCGTAAATGATTTTCTTTTTATGTATGTTAAAGTGACTTCCCGTCCAAAGGACAATTTAAAATCTTTTTTGTAAAATTATATGGCCATAAAGGAATCATCATTTTCGCTTCCCGAAAAAGTGCGGATTTTGGTCCGCCAGATATTCAATTCCAGACATGATTAACTCTGTAGAGGCGAGTGGGTGCGATCAACAAGGAATTATCATCTCGCCTTACCAAGTAAAGTGGAGATATTGTGAGGGGGGAAAGAGGATGTCGTCGTCGGTGTCCGTGTCCCCTGCCTGGAAATGATAAGGTTTTTGGTTTAATTCCGATATCAGAAATTTTAATTCCGATATCGGGAATTCAATTTCCGATATCGGAAATTCTCGAATAAAAAGCACTTTGGCTTGCCATATAGCTAACATATATACATGTTTGAAATTTTAGCTTGCTGTGATTTATACAGTTTATCACTATTCCTCTATAAACCCAGGATGTATGAAGTATTTAGGTAAAATGAGAAATGGTTGAAGCTTAACTGCTCACTGTGTCAGGGATTAAATGTTGAGTTTGAGAATGTCCATGTGGTTAGCAGTTTGTTTCTCCGTCTGCTTTGATTGGCTGGTCGAATCTGAGCACATTATAATATATTGAATGATGAGAAAAGCCATTCAATAATTGGTCACAAATACATGTATATTCAATAATTTTGAGAATCTATGGCCTGAAATAATTCAATTTATAGTCTTAAGCCGAATAAAGAAAAGCCTTATTGAAGATTTTGGTTGGTGATTCTGTATTCAAAACCTAATCTAGATTATATATTTCATATTTTTGAATGGAACAAAGCAAAATGCAACATTTTGTCTGATTTTTGAATGAATATAGCACATTATTGGACATAAATTGGAATTATTGAATAAAGCAAATTAGATTGCCTGCCTTAGTCAATACTTTATACATATATTCCATCTCTATATGGTGAATAAACATTTCAATCTGTGAGACAGAGCTAAATCGTTCTGAGATTTCAACAAGTGACTTCTGGGTTTGGATCCTGTATCCTATACCCACACACATGTCCTTTCTGCACATAATTTCTGCTATCACCTCATACTCAATCATAGTGCTAATCAGAAGCTCTGACTATATCCTCCCTGCATTCAATATCACCATGCATGGATATAGATAGCATGTAAGGAATTATATTCGCTCAATCATTTCATGACACCTGATAAATTACCAAAGTATCAAAGAGATAATTCCGACTAATCTATCCATTTCAACATCTCTCCACTGTTGTACTGATTGTTATGCCCCCCCTCTAACTAGAGGGGGGGCATATAGCGATCGCTTTGTCCGTCCGTCCGTCTGTCTGTCTGTCCGTCTGTCCGTCTGTCCGTCCGAATTTCTTGTCCGAGCAATATCTCGGTTAATATTTGATGGACAGGATTGAAACTTGCATGGAATGTGGCTAGTGCCTCGTAGATGTGCAGCGTTGAGTTTTTTCCGAGTTCCGGTATAATTTTCAAGAGTTATGGCCCTTTTTCTGAAATCTCTGTGAATGGGACTTGTCCGGGCTGGATCTTGGTTAATATTGTATAGACAAGTATGAAATTTGCATGATATGTGGTCAGTGCCCCACAGTTGTGCAGCGTAAAGTTTCTTCACGTTTCGCTTATATTTTCAAGAGTTATGGCCCTTTGTTCCTGAATTCTTCGTGAATTGGGACTTGTCCGGGCTGGATCTCGGTTAATATTGTATGGACAATTATGAAATTTGCAGGATATGTTGTCAGTGCCCTGTAGTTGTGCAGCGTGAAGTTTCTCCGCGTTTCGCATATATTTTCAAGAGTTATGGCCCTTTTTCTTCAAATTTGTGTGAATTGGGACTTGTCCGGGCTGGATCTCGGTTAATATTGTATGGACAATTATGAAATTTGCAGGATATGTGGTCAGTGCCCTGTAGTTGTGCAGCGTGAAGTTTCTCCACATTTCGCGTATATTTTCAACAGTTATGGCCCTTTTTTCTTCAAATCTTTGAGACTTGGAGGGCTGGATCTCGGTTAATATTGTATGGACAAGTATGAAATTTGCATGATACATGTATGTGGTCAGTGACCCATAGTTGTGCAGCATGAAGTTTCTCTGCTTTCGGTTATATTTTCAAGTGTTATGGCCCTTTGTTTATCAAAACTAAAGTGAATGGGATATATTCATTTGTCCAGGCTGGATCTCAGTCCATAACCGATTTGGACCAGAAAAATGGCTATATTATATGTTATCCTACATTCCAAAGCAGACAACATAGGTCCTGAAGTTAAAGTATGAAGTTGCCCCAAAAAGAGTGAATTGGGTGCAAAATTCAAAGTTCACTGATCGCTTCATAATTTCACCACAATATACTCCCAAGGAATGTAGGTCTCATAACCAGGTCACATTTTCGGATTTGGCGAAAGCCCTGGCGACCATCTTGCATCGAAACATCGTATTATCACTTGTTGGCTGATACTTGGAATATGTATTATGTGAGGCATGGCAAAAAAAGTGACAGAAACAGAATTTTTATAATTATCCAAATTAGGCCTCCACCAACCAATAAACAACAGAACAATGGCGGGGCAGTGTCGGATTAAAGCGGAAGGGGGGGCATACAATTGAGCAATCTCTGATTGCTTCCTTCCTGTGTTATTGTTATTTTCTTGAGTAGTGACTCCCGTCACGTGTAGCCTATAAAGCCAATTGCCCAATTGTGCTCAAGCTTAATTACAACTGTGGTACCGGTATTAAAAGAAAGTGAACGTAGATATGGTACATGTAGCAAGGCTATTAATCTGAGCTCGCCTGAAATATGCTAATATGTACTACATGTAGATGTATGCTCTCGTTGCGATGCTTCATCTCCACTCTGGGAGTGTACCAATCCATGAACATCCCCTCATGACATGAAGGATAATGTGTATGCCAAGTTCAATCCACAACATATTTGTTGTGGAACCACCCTTACAGAAATTTAAGGTTGCAACTAGCTAACATAAGCTTACCTTAAGCTAACATGCCTCCAGCAAGCTTGTGCCAGCTTGCGGCAAGCTAGCGCAAGACTGCAGCAAGCTTGTGTCGGCTCGCAGCAAGCTGACACAAGACTGCAGCAAGCTTGTGCAAGCTAACAATATAGGTCTGCCAAGAATTGTGAGCATGCACCTTGGCATGGCAAGCTAGCGCAAGCCTGCAATATTTTCAGGCAAGCTAGCAAGATTACCATATTTTTAGGCAACCAACAGTATATACTGAACTAATCGGCGAGCTTGCGCAAGCTCGCACCAAGGGCAGGAAGTACATACTTATAGCAGATGGTTTTCATTTAATGCCCAGCATGGGACCACTAGTATCCATGGGAACCAGCTCTTTCCAACAAAGGGTGTAATATCAGATGACCAACATTCAAATTCAGAGTTCAACTGGTCTTCAACAGGTCAAGACACTTTTCAGTTTGGCTGTTTGGTTTTCTTCTCTCCACTGAAACTAGTGTAGTTTCCAATGCACATGGTGGATAGTTCTAAGTTCCATGCTTCATTCAGTTACAATGAGTTTAGGAAACCAACATTCAAGCTGACAGAACCATGGAGAAATAGGTTACTTTCAGTGTAGTTTTTGGTGGAAGCTCAGGAAAAGCAAAGTTTTATAGATTGACCTACACTTGCAAGTACTGCAGATCAAGAAGTTGGAGAGAACAAAAATGTTTAGCTTGCTACAAGCTCAAGGTGAGAGAATACTGCATTAAATCATCAATTAATGTAAATGTATCTATAGTTTAGTCTGGGAATCTGAATGTAGTATATATTGAAAACAGTATGGATTCAGGATCAAGTATGTGCAGACTGATATTTTGTTCACAAGTAACTTATTCAGCCTGTAGGCCTACAACCGTCAGATTATTCATTAATGCAGCAAGAACACGTTTGCAAAGAATGATTGTACTATACCAATTTTACTAATGTCCATATAATACAAATGAGCCCAGACAGAAAATCTGCCTTGAAAATCTGTTGAAAACTATTTTTTATTTTAATTTATCTATTTTCATAGCTAGAATTTACATCCTGTCCTGGGATGAAATTCCAGTCAACAGACTATACATGTATGCATGATACAACCAGGGATACAGAATGAGATCAAAATGCCAGAGAAAATTGAATTAAACTCATGATATTCAGACCATTGCCAAATTTCTAAAGGTATGCCTTTTTCTGATCAGAATCTTTAATTATTATAGTAAAGATGAACTTTTGTGATTTGTAGGATAAAAATTAAACATTTTTATATAAAAATTATTTAAAAAATGCTGTTATGAATCATGGTACATGCAACATGCGAGCTCGCAGGCCTGGAAATGCATTGTTTTGGCGAGCTTGCGCAAGCCGGCTGCGAGCTAGCGCAAGCTGGCTGCAAAGTTATACAAGCTAGCCGCAAGCTTGCGCTAGCTCGCAGATTTGGTAAGGTTAGGTAAGCGTCTGCTAGCTTGCAGCTAAGTTGCGCTAGGTTGCAGCTAAGTTGCGCAAGGTTGCGGCAAAGTTGCACTAGGTTGCAGAATCACCAATTGCAAGCTTGCAATGTTTCAAATGTGAGCTAGTGGCAAGCTAGTGGCAAGCTCAAGGCAAGCTAGTGGCCAGCTAACCATGTTAGCTAACAACAGACACACAATGTGAGCTTGCTGCAACCTTAAATTTCTGTAAGGGCACCCATAACATTTGCTTTGACATGGAATACACCATCTCATGCCAAAACGAAACTACTTAAGCTAATGAATTATCATGGTTGGCAATGAATCTCACACATCCCACTCGGAACATCAATTGGTTAATATTCTGTATGCCAAGTTCAGGGTCAATCTATGGAGCATTCCCAAAGAAATTACCCTTAACAATTGCTTTAACATTTTTTGGACACCGATGCCAACACTAGGGGTATGACCCAGCTTACGTTGCTCGTACAAGTGAGCTAAAATGAAATGTTTTGATTTTTTTAATTTCATTTTAAGTTTTGTTTATTACAATATCAGTGCACTATATATAGCAAATTGGACACTGGATACCATTCTGAGTATTCACTGGATACACTGAGACCTGTTCCTGTTATTAGTTGATAACCACAGATATTTATTGCATGTTGGAGACGAACATGTGTCAATTTTACCCCACATGGTGAATGTGCTGGGTAACATCGACATGCACCGTCAAATTCATAGCATACATGTACCAGGTCGGGTAATTGCCACTTGATTGACCTGGGGTAACTTTGACATGATCATAGGAATCAATGGTGAATGGGGTGTCAAAGTTATCCAAATACACAAAATTACTGAAAATACTGGCAACAAGAAAGCATTGGATTAACTTACTATATTAATGATTCCCACTCCTAAAATAGTACATGTATATTTGTTCTACAAACTCAAAACATTGCAGATCTCTAAGAAAGAACACTTAACAGTTACACAAATCCCAACCGATTCTATGACAGTATCCCCAGACGACAGTTTCCCCCATGACAGTATCCCCACCAACAGTATCCCCACACAACATTTTCCCCAGGCGACATTTTCCCCACCCTAATATTATGTTGACCAGAATCCATTGGAACCACTGATCAATGATTTTCCAATAATAGAGAAGAAAAGCAACTCCGAATAGGGATGACAATTTCATTCTGTATATTTCGCTATTAGTTATAGCATCTTCAAATGTTTGATTTAGCAAATGGCTCTTTTGACGATGACCCGATCTCTTTGTTGTCTCTTATAGAATCAAACACTAAAATTATTGATACAGCAGCTCACTGGTCTCAAGTGTTATTCAAGGAAGCCTTAGCCATGCGCCGGCACAAACCAATTTTAAACCAAGGTTTGAAAGCATCAAAGGATTTAAAATTATTTCGGTAGTATCATTTATAGATTAACCAGTTTTCATAAATTAGACTGTGTATCGTTTCATAATTGTATATTGCCGTGCAAGTTACAACATTTGTAGATTCCCATCAATTCTAATGTGGATTGCCAAGAGAATTATACCTACATGTATATTATCTTAAGATGACAGTCCTTATCTGAACATGACATGTAGAAATATTCAATGTAGATATATACGCGCTATATCACCATACTTTATTCATTGTGTATTGTTGTCATCAATTAGATTGTGTATTGTATCACCTGTAATCACAACATTTGTATATTGCTATCTCTTAACGTCTACAACAATTTTCTGAAAATGACATTTTAATATCTGTCCAATCTGACTGACATTACTGACATACCCATTCATATATGTGTATTGGCTAAGATCACATTATACCTTGTATATTCTGTACGTATAGAGCTGTTTGTAACTTTGTTCACTGCTGAAGATGCTATAACTAATAGCGAAATATACAGAATGAAATTGTCATCCCTACTCGGAGTTGCTTTTCTTCTCTATAATATTATGTGCTTAGTAGGATGAAGACTTGGGCGAATGAAACAATAGTTCGTGGAAGACTTATCATCGGATTACAGATTAATCAACAAGCGGGAGGGGTAAAATGAAGACAATAGAGCGAGTGAAACAACAGTAGGCTACATGTAGATGACTTAAAATGGGATTACAGATTAATCAACTAGCTTCACAAGGCTCACTCAGTCAGTTTAACTAAGAGTATAATATAAACAATACTACAAAGAAATTTGAAGTTATTTATTCGGAACGTAACTTAAGAAGATTATATGTCAATGAATGAAAAGTGATCACAAATTACCAATATATGAGAGCAGCAAAAATTTGATATTATTATTTGATCACTTCATCAACACTGGCGATATATTCCGATAGCCTACTAGACATTCGAATTTGAATTAAAAATGTTTAATTCATAACGATTTAGACAAAACTGAGCTTTAAAATTAAAAATATTGAAATTATATTGATTTAGACAAAACTGAACTTTCAAATAATACATTATGAAAAAAAACATTAAAAAAATACTCAAAAGTATTGATTACCCACTGTATCGGCACAGGCAGCCTTGCCGGAAATTGACGAAATGACATGATAGTTCATTGGAATTCAAATTTGATGCAGTCGGTATAGGTCTACACAAAACCGTGCCAAAAAATAATTAAAAGACGGAAAACAGATCATAACAACGTGGCAACAATAATATCATAATATTAGGGTGGGGTGGGGAAAATGTCGCCTGGGAAAACTGTCGCTGGGGAAACTGTCATCTGGGGATACCTTCGGTACAACATCTCAAATACATGTACATGTTAAGTGGCCATCTTCAAGAGTGTCATATGGCTGGTCATCTACGGGGTGCTCTGCATGACCAGTGCCTATCATATCACGATGGACTGCCCGAACTTAACCATCCATCCATCCACCCCCGGTGCTGCCTCACCATATAACAGCATCTTATATGTAGAGGTGGGATAACTGACTATTAGCTGTCATAATATTCTAATACAACTAAAACAAAAAGGTGGCCAACTTAATACCCCACTGTCAAAGTTAGCCCGTGTTACCATATGCACATGTTATGATTTATATTACATACATGTATATATTATTTTAGTTGTTGTTTTCCACATTGATCATCATCGCCATTATCATACACCTTATTAAAAGTTTATATCTTTCTTGTGTATTGAGGCATATTAGATCATGTCATATGTAAAATTTGCCAGATGAGTCTTCTCATAGGTAGACATATATGTCAGTTTGTGGCATCTCATGTAGACATGTACAGGGCTAGAAATTATCATCTATTTGCAGGACATGTCCGGCAAAAAATTGTCATGTCCTGTAGTTTTTCCTACGAAGTAGGCTACAGATCGCAAATTGTTCGGTAATGAGTCAGTGAGTCAGTCCAAAGGAATCCTTTCGTCGGCAAAATAAGGAGAACCGTTGACATTAGAACCTTGATTTTGGCATGAACGTGCATTAGGGCATTGTTACCAGCAAGTTCTGAGCTGATCAAATTTGATTTATAATTAATTTTTTATTATTTATTGATGACTCGAGTGCACTGTCATGCCCATCAGGAACCCTTGGCTGTATTCTTCACTGTGACTTTTAAGCGCCGGGGACTAACTTCGGCCGCCCAGCACTAAAGCAAAAAAAAAAATGATGCGCCCAGCTCTCGAAAATATCAGTAACTATAATGGTACTTGCCAAGATATGTCGGCATTATACGTTTCCAGGTAGCTCCGCCATGTTTTCCCTAATAGTCCACGCCACGCTTCCCAAACATCTGCCGTAAATTGTTGGAAATATTCGGGAACCCTCGTGATCATGCTGGTCGCTGTTAGCCGGTGGTATTGCGGAAGGCTACCGAAATCCCAGAATCTCGCGTCAGGCGAGCTGTATATGCCACGATGCATGAAGGAAGCAAATTATTTGATCGGAGAATGGAGGTTGTTATTTTTAGCCTAACTTACATTGTAATGTTGACACACATTCCGATACCACACACATTCCAATGGTATCCGTTTTCACTCATTTGCTGGTCTTGGAATTTCGTTGAGATTGAAGGCATGTTATACTGCACGTTTTATATATCCAGCCTATACAACATTGCATCATTTCTTCAGTTCAGTCATTACAAAATGTTCTACCTCAAAAAGAAATAAAAAATGGCTGGATTTTATGAGAGAAATTACTAAATTTAAACACAACAATGACCCTATTATATGTTATTACTGAAGAAATCGATAATAAAATCATCGTTGTGTTTTAAATTCAGTAACCTATAACCACTTGTTTATTTTGTTCGTGTGTGCTTTATTGTTCATTGATAATTATTATGTACTCTCTTCAGATGAGGTACCTTGAAGTTGAATGCCAAATAAATATATCCATGGAGAATGGCTCTCTAGTGATGCCTGATTTGATTCTTGCATTCTAACAAATCTCTGATCTTGACCTTTCTCACTTCAAATTTGTGTTTCTTATCCAGTTTCCTGTCTTATTTAGGACTACAAACATTTACTTCTCAACTGCTCTGACAGAGCATCATTCCCTACGCTAATTTAAGAAAAATCGCATAATGCCGAGAGGGGGGGGGTCCCCGCTCTCTCGGAACCTCCCCCCAACACTTCTTGCTGTACTGCTGGGCTGATCATTCTCCAGGGTAATAGAAACTGAGGGCGATAATAGTTGCTACGCTAATGACTCACCAGCGGTGACATCTGGAAAAGTTAATAGTTCCCACTGTCAATTAGAGACGCTATATAAATTCTCTCATGGTAGCACACAGGGCCCCCAAGTCATCTCTCGAGTACACACTTAAATGATCTCAAACCCTATTTCGTAGGTCCAGTGATGTTAGTCACACTGCCATGTTTAGATAATTTACATACATATTAATTGGATGCAGGACAATTTTTACAAATGTCCTGTAAGTGGTTGGGGCCTATTTCGACCCCTGATGTATCTTTATCATTTTGTATGGGTAATTATGGATACTGAGTGGAGGTCATGTTCACACACCCACCGCAAGTACAGGTACATGTACATGTAGCATAATTATGCTAGTGGAGCCCTTTGGCAAATACATAGTCTAGTCTAGATGTGATACATGGGGAATTAATTTGAAATTTAAAAAGAATTTGGTTTCAGAAAAGCAGTTCTCTCTTTATGAATATATCTACACATGTACCATACCATCCATCTTATGCCATTTCAAACTACTTTTGGAATGAAGACTACTTTGTACATGTAATTTGAACTTTAAGAGAATTTTTTTTAAATTTATGTATACATACATGTAGTTTTTAAATGGAATTTTGAAATAAAGAACATTTAAATTTAGAAAATGTATCAAATTTGCAATAACTCTATATGTACACATAATTTTAATGGAGACACTCTGATTTGCACGTGTCTACAGACTTGAATATGTACATAGTGTAGTTTACCACAAGTAAACAGTTTTTCCCATTGCGCAGTGCAAATCCAAAATGCAAGAAATTAATTTAATTTAATTTTCACACCTTCGATCAAAGCTTGGTACATCACATGTAGGAGCATTTAAGATTCAAAATAAGCCTATTGAAAACCGGAATTCAAATTAGTGTTTTCTTTCTGGAATAATACATGTAATTCACATGTAGGAATATTGATTCATACAACAGAGATAAGAAAAAACTACATTATTATATCGCCATTTACAAGCATAGCTGACCGCGTTACCAGAACAACCAGCAAGTAGTTATAATAGAGCAAAGCCCAGATTGTGAAGATGATAAAATAAATTGTACAAAATTTGAGACTGTCAATATGCATGTTTATGTTATTCAAAGTGACTTTGGTTATGTAAGATACAAATGTACTGTTATGTGTACATCAATACAAATGAAAATCAGGGCCATCAATTGGTTACATAGAATCATGCAAACTCTTCATGAGAAGTACATGAACATGTACAATGCCTCACCAATCAGACACAGGAATACATGTTGTGACTGACAGGTGTCAAATCAGATTAGCATTGATAATAAAACTGACTTACTGTTGATTGGCTGAACATTTGTGACTTCACATATTTAAATGACTTGAATATACATTCCGAAACCAATCTTCAGTATTTCTTAACTTCAAAACGTTATTGTTTATCGCTGACTCGAATTATTGTAATTTTATTTTTTGTGTTATAACAAAAAAATTCAATATGGATAGTGAATGGAGTGCATTTTTAAGAGAAAATAGATTGGGTCACCTCGAAGATGACCTGGTCAACAATCTAGGAGTGAGGTGCCAGTCAGACTTATCATTCCTGCCAATCTGATTAAAACTCAGACTTAATAAACCGCTCCTCTTTCGGACATGTCGCTGATTAATCAGCGACATGTCCGAAAGAGGAGCGGTTTATTAAGTCTGAGTTTTAATCAGATTGCATTCCTGCAAGTTGAAGATCTGAATTTGTTGGCAGACTTAAAAATCGTCGATAAAAGAAAGCTGCTTGCTCTCATCAAAGGTGAGTAACCTACATGTATGTCTGTTATGAAAATATGTACCTGTCATTTATGAGACTGAGAGAAGTTTATCTGATTAGTCCAGGCTGCATCACCGGAGCTGTAAACCCATTGCTCAAAACTGATATCAGAGAAAACAGCTGATTTTGAATTTGGTATATTTCAGAAAATGCATATTAAAGTTTAAGAATTTTCCAGTAATAGAAGCAAATACATACATGTACATGTTGATAACAGTGTTAAAGCATTATGACCCCCATCTTCATTTTATCCAGTCAATTTCTACGTTCCCACTTCGATCTTCCCTTGATATATCTGTATACCCCTTCATTGTTCAAAGAATATATAAATAGACACGAGATGTCACCTGACCTCGAAAACATTTGAAATTCGAAATGGGTCGCACAAGAGCGTTATTGATTGGCTGACCTAATTAGTGGGCACCATATTAGGGGGAAGGACACTGCTAATAGAGGATGATGTCACTCTATGTGACTTCACTCGCAATCGATGTGTACGTTCTGATTGGTTCTTCTGTCGTTAGCTGGTGAAATTACACCTCAGAGTTTGAACGCTGAAGGGGTCAGATAAATCAAGGCAGGTTCGAAGTGGGAACGTAGAAATTGGCTGGATAAAAGGAAGATGATGACCCCTGGCCGGGTCAGCCAATGGAGGGTATGAAAAATTACTGAAAAGTCAAATCTATTCACTTATTGGCCTCTTTGAGTATAGCGTGTCCAAATGCAAGTCTGATTGGACCACACTACATGTACTTGTAAATTATACTGACTGATACAAATAATGAAGAGGAATACTTATCATGCTTGTTCGTGGAGTCATCAGCTGACTGCATGCCCCCATAAAGATAAAATGGGAAATTAGTAAAGTGTTGTCATATTTATGGAACCATGTATTCCTGACGGCCAATCTTTACAGAATTTTTTATGAGTTCGAATAATTCAGTCAGGATTTTCACCTGAATTCCAACAGAGATATTTACATGTAAAAGAATGATCTGCGGTGCATAAAGGCATATCACTCCGTCACCCAATTAGATTTACAATATTTTTATGAGGAAGTGAAATTTGAACAGCCACTTGATGCCGTCAGAATGTTGCGCCAACATTTGAAGTTGTGTAGATAAGACAAACTTTTTTTTTGCTCCATCCATACTTTATTCTCATTCTGGTACATGTGTATAGTGTGACCTTCGGTGAAGAGAATACTCTTTCATTTGGGATCATTGTGGTTTCATTTGGGTAATTCGTGGAACTGCTAGGATTTGCCTCTTTTGGAAGGTAATTCAGTGTACATTTTCAATGAGACATTTTAAGATTAAACAAGAAATCTGTCCACTCCTTTTGACATTTTCACACTGATGGTTTTAATTCTGAACGCGATTAGGAAGATGATATTATTTGAATTGTTTATAACCGCATATAAAATTTAAATAAATTCTTCGGGTGCTTCATATATGCGATTATCTATTCTGTTCATACAAATGTGTGTTTGAGGTAACTCGAACTATATGTACCCAATATTTTCAGCAATTTTAGGGTCGGCCCCAATTATTTTTTTTTATTCTTAAACATTTGAAAATTTCACTTCACTGCCATAAGGATTATAGTACATGTACATTGTAGTGGTCTATTTGAATTGTCAATAATTACTAAATGTACTGTTATCACTTTCGGAGTTACCACATTGCAGTAGGCGAATAAATCTATTTACATGTATTCATCCCTGTAGGGTATCCTGGCCTACATGTACATTGTATAAAAACCAGTATCCAATCTTCCTCTTTGAGGAACTTCATCAAAGTAAAATATCTCATAACTAATAAAATAGGGGAAAATGCCTATACCCTCTAACGGCTTTCACAATCATGCGTCGACAGCTTTATAATAATAATTTCCCACATCTGTTGTTCTTTCTGAGAGAAACTATATTTTCATCGTTTTAAGAACTTTAAGTTATGAAGGACAGAACCCAGTTAACATATACAATATATCACACCTTCAAACAGGTTGATTAAGATGAGAATAAAAGCCGAAATGTCCTACATGTCTACATGTACATGTACGCCGAAGAGTGATCACTCTTGCTGGTAACTATTTTTTACAGTCCTGAGAGTTATTGATCACTCTCACGGAAACTGAAAATGTAATGAAGAGCGATTCACTCTCGCAAATACATACATGTAGTTCAGTGTGATGACGGCCCAGATTTTACAAACATGTCCTTGGAAGTCCTTCAATGTTTGTAAGGAACTCTGCTATCAAAGAACTGATCAGACTGTCTTCATGGTCCACTGCCTTTCAATAAACAAATTATGTTTAGTGAAGCCTAGGTACAATTAAAAAAATCAGTTGTACGTTTATTTCGGATGTATATGTTTGTATCAAGAGATGCTGGATTATATATGTACAATTGTCTGAAAAAATGTAATGTAAATCTATATCATTTAACCTTTTGTTTTCAGACTCTAATGCTGAAGTTCCATCTACATCTGGATATCAGCTGGCCACAAATTATGCATTGTCACAAGTTCATGAATCAAAGCAGCAGACACTATTTGACATGTTCACTGGTAAGGTTTGTATTTGAACCATACATCCTTCCTGGTACAGTACATGTACTCCAAATATATTTTTCACTGGTACATGTACCAGTTTTGAAAAACACTGCTGTAGAAAAGATGTAAGAGAGCATGTTTGTGTGAATTTATATAACATTGAGAACTGTTCATTTTTTCATCATATACATGTATAAACTTGCCTTGTTTT
>JAVTVY010031904.1:0-12173 GCA_036873755.1 Hanleya hanleyi | reverse complement strand
AACTGTTCCCTCAACCTGGCGTATTGCTCGAGCTGGAATGACAACTGGTTTCCGTCCTAGTCTGACCCATCCAGATGTTCTTACGGTAGACGCCACTTCGCCATACATCGCTAGTACTGTTGACCACTGTTGGCCACATTGTTCTTTCTCCAACCGTGACAAATACTCACCTCCCCAATCCTGTTTAAGTCGTTTCTGCATGACTTGCAGAATATTACTTCCTATCACACCTGGAACTAGAATTTTCCGCTCTGCTATAGGTGCCCCTACGGGGTCTTTCACAATAAGGAATCCCAAATCTGGAAATGCTTGACCACAGATGGTCACCGTCCACTCAATATATCCAGGGCAGGGTATGCTGAGGCCATTTGCTGCCGTGATACGTATGAAACTCGACACGTCGATTGGCTCCTCACCAACTAACAGATTCTCCCGATAGAACCTCTCCGTTATCGTAGAAATCTGTGCTCCTGAGTCAAGTAAACAGCGCATCTCCACGCCTCCTAAATGGATGATAGCCTCCGGGCAGGTACCCACAGCTTTTTTTAGAATTGAGCCCACATCTCCACGCCCACTGCTTGGCTCTCAGCAGTGGGCGAAGCTAGTTTAAAGGTACGGCTGGACCAGCAGAACCAGATGAACTTTCCTTCTGCTTCCAGATTGCGCAGTCTCGTCGGAGATGTTCAGTGCTAGCACATTCCCAGCACTGTCGTGGGGAGTCGTCCGTGCGTCGCTGGTGTCGACCCTGCTGGTTAACTCTGGCTCCCGATGTTTCTCTGCGCAAAGCCTCTAGCACAGAAGACGTAATCTCCTCTTTCATCTTCTCAAATGATGGGTTGTTGGAATTGGACTGGCTGTCCAGAGTTTCCACACTCACCACACCACGCGTTTTCTTCGCTGGTTCAGTGGTCCCTAACCATTTGATAGCACGGTCACGCAGATCAAAATACGATAACGTTGGTGAGTCAATGTTAAGCCTCCTCAATTCTGGGCGCAAACCCTCATCGCGTACGGCCTCTGCGAACCGCTCTTTCAAGGCTGGAGTTCTCCTCCCTCTAAATGATTCGTCTAACGTAATACGTCGGTCGTAAATATCGACCAGCTCCAAGGAACAAGCGACGAGGTCTTCATCTCGCTGTTGATATGAGAAAAATCTCTGTTGCAAGAGGGGTAGCGTGTCACCATCTCCAAATGTAGTCTGCAAGGCTGCAAAGATAGTCTCCGGGCTAGACAAAACAGCATCCCCTCGGCCCATTACTTCCTGACGCGCCTTAACTGCCAGGTGTTCTACAGTGAAAGCGGCCTTTTCCGCATTGGTCCCATTCAGGGTAACTAGTCGTCCGCGAACATCCCGGATCCATTCATAAACAGAAGGGTCATCTTTGTCACGAGGGCGATCTCGAAACCGTCCAATTTTGATCGAAGGCGATATCCAACGCGGCGCACTTGGGCGCGTCTCCTGTTCAGTGAGAGTGGAGACTGCATCTATTAGCTTCTCAGTTCCCCTTAGCTGGGCCAGTTCGTTCTTCACTGCCTGGGCCTCATGCCCACTGGACTCGGCTAGAAGTCTCGCATGATGAAGTTCTTGCTCCAACTGAGCGATCCGATCTTTCAAAGCGTCCGTCATGACTGAATATTCCCCAAAAATTTCCGAAATGGCGCGACGAGCTGAAATTGAAAGCTCGAGCAAGGGCAAAAAACAATATTCTACTAATACTCACCCTACCACTTGATGAATGCACTTACCATCTGTGCACGACCCGGTGAGGAGTATGGTTTACTACCAATAATTACCACAGGGGCAGGTACCACCAGCTGGACAGAAAGGGACAACTCAACGTCAGGCTGGCGTAACCTTTGCTCGACTATATCATGTGGTGCAGTGTCAATACTATCTAAACTATATGCCAGATAGAGAACTAGCAGAACATGGCTGCATACTAACACACTCAAAGACCCTCGCAATACAACACATTCACACAGCGGTTCAATCTATCCAATCTAGTGTTATACCAAACTAATCTAAACTAGTCTTGAATCCAGTTCCCCCTGATCGAGATGCTTGAATATAGTTCATAGGTGCTTCAAAGAAATCACTAATTCTGATAGTTCATTCACTGTCCAAAATAGTTCGACCTGAAATGCTATTGCAACCATTAAAGGTACATTCCGTAATTAGAGTCACTAAATGGTCCACCATACACAATGCTACAATTAATGTCCTATATTCCACAAGCGATCTATGATTATCTGCACCGAACAGCTGCACCGAGATGAAGCGTCTGCTTCAGTATGGCTGTCTGATTCTCCAGGGTGATTGTTCATCGAGACCACATTAATTGTACATTTAGCATTCAGTGTCACTAAATGGTTCACCATACAGTTCGGTACAAGCAATCTACGATTCTCTGCACCAGACAGCTGCACTGAGATGAAGCGGTTTGCTTCAGTATGGCCAACTGATTCTCCAGGGTGATTCTTCATTAAGTCTTAAGTGACCACACTAATTGTACATTTAGCATTCAGTGTCACTAAATGGTTCACCATTCACCAAACAGTTCAATACACCCAATCTCATATAGTTCATGGCCAGCTATGGGATGGTAGGCTGTTTCCCTGTGTGAATTTAAACAATGTCACAATTTACTTAACGAGTGATCGATGATCCTCAGTACCGGGCACTATGAACAATTGCCAACTTCAGAATAGCCAACTGCTTCTCCAGGGTGATTCATCACTAATCACTAGAGTTACCGGTACTAAACTTGTCGAGGGACCATCAAAATACTTTACCACAGCAGGGCGGACAGCCACATCAATGCCAGTTTTGGAATGGAAAACCGATTCTCCACAGTGGGGTTTCATCAGGGCACCACTAACTCGGCAGGGGGTTTTGTTTGCTGACTGATCCTGTCCACGACGCCAAATGTACATGTGACAGCCACAATAATTGAAACAAGTCCGTATATCAGTCTGCATTCTTTAATCGGATCAATCAAAGATGGTAAAGCGAAACCAAAAACCCCCAAATCCGAGCTCTCTTAAGTTCATCGAGTACACAACAGTCCTGGGGCCGATCGTTCGACAGATCAGATCCTTGAGAAGAGTCCCAAACTCCAGAAATTCGGTTACGTTGAATTATTGCAATGCCAACGATTATTTCATGGCGTAGAATGATTAAATTTGGACTGCAAATCTCCGACACGACCCAGGCATCTTTTCTTACTGCACAAGATGGCCGTCCTAACACGGGATCTACCACACTCTCTCACGGGGTCCGAAAGACAGATCTGCTACCAGAGGTAAATCTGACACCTCAACAACACGGCAAAAATCATACATTTATTTATAAATTGACATCTAAACATTATGGTTACATAATAATAAAGAATACAGTTTCAAAACACCCTGTCCCCTAGCTCTGTCTTCTCAGCTGAGGGATTCCCTGACCATGACGTCACCTGGAATTCCCTGTCGCATACTCCTCGCAGTGTGACACACTCGCCTGTCACACTCATTTTACATACACCCACCCATGACTTGATAGGCAGGCCGCGATAAACCTGGTGACCGATATTAGCCCTTTGGGATAAGGTTGATAGGAGTTTTCCCCTATTTTAGGGGTAACGTCCGTGTTCCGTTTTTCATATTTTCGGGGACAAATTCTAATTTTACATGCACCCGCGCATGACTGGATGGCACTGGAGGAGCGCTTCAATTTGGCACCTCACTCGACCCAATCGGTCCACACTAGACCCACCTCGGTCCCAAAACGTCTATTCCCACACTCTGTTTAGGCATTCCCCGTGTACATTAACATTGGAAGTCACTAGGTTGACATGGGACCGCAGAGGAATTCGAGGTCAAAGAGGAGGCGCCACCTGTTGAACCTATAGCAGTCTTGACCTCCAAGCGGCCTCAGAGGTCAAAGGCCGTGAATGGCCGTTTCCTATACTTTAACCTACAAAAACGCCCCCCCCCCCCCTGGCGGATACAAGAGTTATATCCCACGGCAAAATGCACGTCAATCGGTTCTTTATATACTACTGATGCGTAGAACCGAAGTGCTGACCTTACATTTTAGATCATTTGGTGCATTGGTACACAAAATTTTGCAAACTAAATCTTCAAGTTGGAAAAAATACTGTGAGTATTGCCTGCAAACGGGAACTTAACGATTCCCACTTATAATAGATATCCATGCAAGCATATTGAACTACATGCTGCATCTTGAAAACAATACCGACGGGCCTATTCTTCAAGATGCAGTCCTCTGTAGCAAAGCACTAGAAAACGATGGAATTGGATGGCATAGCTGTATTCATCATTATTAATGCAGGACTGCAGCCCACTATAAAGCACATATCCCGAAAAGTAAATGACAAATTGAAAACTATATACATACAATTCTATCAGACAAACTACCCGAGTCCGAAAAATTACTTCACTACAAACATATAGAACAAACATATTCTACATCTCCTTGTTTAAACTATATAAAAAATCGAAACTATAGGCAATCACTAACTAAACTTAGGATCTGCGCACATCGGCTATAGAGGTAGAAACCGGCAGATGTAGGAAAATAGACCGGAATAAACGATTTTGTAAACAGTGTGACAAAACAAACAAGATCGTTGAAGACCAGTATCATTTTGTTTGTATATGCCCGACTGGTAAAAAACTTCGAAACATTGTGTATAACATCATCAACAAATCCTGTCACCTATTCGGGCAACTAAACTGACATCGAACAATTCTATTTCCTGATTAACCCACCCACTCACCTTTCCCCAACAATAGGGCAATTTATATACGAAATGCTCTTGGAGAGATCATCACAGCTCACAGTATCTCCTGACACTAGCACCGCTTCAACCGCCACCTAATTTATAAATTGGAATGAACTGGCTTTCCTGATTGGGGTGATTATGTCATGTCACAATATAACTGTTATTATGTAAATGTGATATTTTATCTTAGTTTTAACATTTTCTTTATGTATTCATGTATAGAAATATAGACTGAATTTTCCGGTATATCGAACTCGCTTGACCCGTACTCAAGATTGACCCATTTCTGGCATCTTGCAACGTACGGGCCGTAGTAATAGAAACAGAAGTACCAATAGCATGAATATCTGATTTAAATTTATTATCATCAAACTGTACAAAATCTGGGGGGGGGAGGGCACAAACATATTTGTGCCCCCATTTGTTTTCGTCTGGTGGGGGGGGGCTCTTTATGAATGGTATCATCAACGCTAATCTATGTATTGTACTACGTCTTGGTGAATTGTCATAATATTTCGCATTAGTACTAGTCCATCTACAATACATGTATATCCATGCAGTCTGGGTGAATGTCATCTTCACCAGCCAAGTCAACTACATCGCAAATCTCTCAATGTACAGAGCAACGTGATGTACGTCGACTTGGCTCGAGAAGATGGGTGAATGTTTGACTGTTTATCTTTCACCCACTCAGTGTGTCAAATGTACATACTATTGTTACTCTGGTTAATTGTTCGATTTAATTTGTACTCTGGCTCTTATGGTGTTTGTACAATACATACTTGAACTTGAACTTGAACTGAGACAGCCACGTGGTTGTGTGTGTAGCCTATAGTATTCGGCCCTTCTACAGAGGGCCAATGATCGGCTGATGCAGCTGTAACAACATTTTCCCAGTTTGACGGCAGATTTTGAAATCGAAAACGAGGCCGCGCTATGTCATCAGTCGACCGAGACAGTCACGTGGTTGTATATGAAGATTGGGGTGGCTCCTATAAAGAGCTATAAATAGTGATCCAATGAAAATGCTCGTATTAGTTTAAAATGGCGGCGTCGAATGACCAATCAATGAAATGGAGACAGCTGAAACAATACGCTGACATTGTCTGTTAATATATTGATTTAAAAGAGAGTACTACAGTCTAGTTGTGTATGAAGATTGGGGTGGCTCCTATAAATAGTGATCCAATGAAAATGCTCGTATTAGTTTAAAATGGTGGGGTCGAATGACGCTATGTCATCAGTCAACCGAGACAGTCACGTGGTTGTGTATGAAGATTGGGGTGGCTCCTATAAAGAGCTATAAATAGTGATCCAATGAAAATGCTCGTATTACTTTAAAATGGCGGGGTCGAATGACCAATCAATGAAATGGAGACAGCTGAAACAGTACGCTGACACTGTCTGTTAATATATTGATTTAAAAGAGAGTACTACAGTCTAGTTGTGTATGAAAATTGGGGTGGCTCCTATAAATAGTGATCCAATGAAAATGCTCGTATTAGTTTAAAATGGCGGGGTCGAGTTGGGGTGGCTCCTATAAATAGTGATCCAATGAAAATGCTCGTATTAGTTTAAAATGGTGGGGTCGAATGACCAATCACTGAAAGGGAGACAGCTGGAACAGTACGCTGACACTGTCTGTTAGTATCTTGATTTAAGGATAGCTGTCCCCCTAGAGGCAGTTTTTGCACCCCCGTGACAATTTGTCGTCTGTATCAATAAATATACAAGATAACCATAATAAACTATATATTTTATGAAAACATACATCGTAGGGATTCCAACTGTATGATTTGTATAACCGACGCTGCTACTGTGTAGAAATTATTCCAATTTAAAAAAATTAAAATGAAAACAATAGCGTCCATATTTCAATTGAAATTTCATGAAAACTGTTGGTCTTGTTTCAACTTTGATGGTATACCCTGATAGGAGACAATTCGAACTAGTAAACTCTATCTCATTTTTTTAAATTCTTACCTGGTTTTGTTTTTACAGCTATTTTACTAAAATAAATTGAAAAAAACGTACTATTTTACGGTCGTTTGTCTTAAAAGTTGAATAATTAAAAAACTAATCCGAACTTACAAAAAGTGAGATAATGTTTACTAGATAACCTTATAAGTAACAAGCATGCCAAATTTCAAAAGCGTAGCATGGATACTTTTCGAGAAATAAACGTTTAAATCTCGGATTTTGTACAAAAATGAAAGGCTAGAAATCGGGCAAAATGTGTCCAGAGTAGTATACAATACCCGAATTGACGGAATAGCGCCTCACTGCGCATGCGCAGAACCTGGTGTGACGTCATAAGTGTAGGTTTTGTGGCGGTATTGGGGCGGTGTGCGCATGTGTGATGTGTGGGAGGTGGGAAAAGATGGCCGCCATGTGGGAGGTGGGAAAAGATGGCCGCCAAGATGTGGGAGGTGGGAAAAGATGGCCGCCAAGATGTGGGAGGTGGGAAAAGATGGCCGCCAAGATGTGGGAGGTGGGAAAAGATGGCCGCCAAGATGTGGGAGGTGGGAAAAGATGGCCGCCAAGATGTGGGAGGTGGGAAAAGATGGCCGCCAAGATGTGGGAGGTGGGAAAAGATGGCCGCCATATACCATGGTACGTAGAGTGATATGGTAGATGTGTCCATGTGAACACCATGGTATGTAGAGTGATATCTAAGGTGTGTCCATGTGAACACCATGGTACGTAAAGTGATATGTTAGATGTGTCCATGTGAACAACAATGAAAAGATGGCCGCCAAGATGTGGGAGGTGGGAAAAGATGGCCGCCATGTGGGAGGTGGGAAAAGATGGCCGCCATGTGGGAGGTGGGAAAAGATGGCCGCCATGTGGGAGGTGGGAAAAGATGGCCGCCATGTGGGAGGTGGGAAAAGATGGCCGCCAGTAGTAAAATGTATAAAAGGAGTTGATTTTTAGGGAAAGGGTGTATTCAATCTGACTTACCTGACCTGACTTGATCAGCCAGCCAGCCAGCCCGCCAGCCCTCCTACCTGCCTGCCTTCCTGTCTGCCTGCCTGCATTCTGCCTGTGTGGAATGCATGTCCTGACTTGGTTCTGGGTTTTTTCCATCACGGTTGTGCGCAGGTGTATGACGTCACTTCCTGTCTGCGTGAATCGGGCGTGACCTGGGACTATGGGATGCATGTACTGACTTGGTTCTGGGGTTTTTCCCTCACGGGAAGGTCACGTGATCAGTTCAAGGTCATATCCATTTTTTATCGATATGTCAACTCCACACCCAGTCCATTAAATGCTCCTTCACCTATGCTTCAATTTGATACCTCACTCGACCTGTGGTGTGAGGGAGTGCAAGAATGTATTCATCCGCGGTGATGCAGTCATGTCTGGCGGTGATTCGGTCTCGGGAAAAAGCTTCCTTGCCCAATGCCTACGGACTTTACCGAAGATACACGGACTTTAACGAAAAGACACGGACGTACACGAAAAGACGCGAAGGTGAACGCCATTGTTGGAAACCTCCCACAGACAGGTCAGTACATGCATTTCTATGTTGTTCACGCATAATAAAAGGATTGATCTGTAATCTGTGTTGTTGTTGTTGCTCCCTTTTTTTTTTTTGGACTAACCCATCAGAATAGTACGTATCACGGACTATACCCGTAGAGCTACATCTGGTCTATAAAACACGTCCCTCTGGATCCCACACCTTCATTTCTACAGAGCCATGGCGGAGACCCAGCCCCATGCCACTCGCATTTTACAGTATGCCACCGTGGTGAATTCATTCACGGGTTACCGAGCAGTGGTCCGGTCCATGTTTGCAGATGGCGACGACAACGAGGGACGACGCCAGATCCTGAACGAGTTCACAGAAGCGGTCCTCCACAGAGTGCACTCGATGGAGAGGCGTGCCATCACTCACCACTACCGGACTATGACAGCCATCCTTGATGCTCGGGCTATGGACCACGAGCGCTCACGCCGGAACCAGCACCGGCTGGTTGGCCTCATACTAGTCTGTGCCCTATTGACCCTGGCGCTGTGATATTGACACTATAAATACCAGGGTCAGACAGAGTGTGTGTCATTCACCGTTCGACATTTGGACCAAGCATGTCATCCGTCCTACGAGCCATCCTCCCCCTTACACCTTACCAGGTGGGATTATACGTTTATGAAGATTATGTGACTCTGGTGGAAGATAGTGGCGGGGATTGGAGGGCGTCCCCTGAGACTTTACCGAATACGGTGACACTACAGCGTGATGGGTGGACTAAGTTTAAACGGGTGTTGAGCGGAGAGTTAGACGGACACCTGATCCACCTGGACAAGGCCAACTACGTATACCATACTGCGCTCTACCCACGGGTGGGACGCTACCAAGAGCCGGCTCGAAGTTTCCTCCTAACTCCCTCTCTGTGGTCAGCCTTGGAGAAAATAGGCCCTCTGGTGGACCAGTTATTTATACCTGACGATCGATCACCCCACCAATTGGCATGGGCTCATGCTATCGAACACGCACTAGATGAACCTAATGAAAAAAAAGCGGATGGAGAAAATACTATATGTATAGAATGCGCAGAGGCTGGAATGACAGGGTCACCTCATGAAGCCACCCACACACACATGACGGGCCAGAACGATGAAGAAGAAGAAAAAATCCGTGATGAAGCCGCGGGGCCACTGGCTGAACCCCATGAACAACTACATGAACCCGACGACGATGCCATTGATTACCCCGCTACACTCAGTCAGCCCAATGACATGACCACCTGATCCTTTGATCTCACGGGGTTCTCCCTATAAATACGAGAGACAGTGAAATCTGGTACCATTCACGTACTGACCATGACGGAGCATATAGTACTGGCGTATTTCAGCTTGACCCCCGAGGAGCATATAGTACTGGCGTATTTCAGCTTGACCCCCGAGGTTTTCCTGCACGTGTATGCGGATAAGGTCGATATCATGGAGGAGGTGGTGGGAGACACGGACCCTACACAACCGTGCCCGGCTCACATTCGTCTGTCCCGGGAGGGCTGGACCAGATTCAAACGGGTGTTGTCTGGTGAACTGGACGGCGACCTCATCCACTTGTGTCACGATGTGTACATTCGACGCGGCCCTTTCTTTGCTCAATTGGCTCGGCTAGATGGAGGTACAGTGCATTTTACCCTTCACCCTGATCTATGGTCTGCATTTGAAGATGCCGTGGTGGATGTGGATGAAGTGCTTATCAAGCGGTCATCAGACGAGTTGGACTGGTCATTGACCATGGCCACTGTGGAAGTCCACGAAGAAAATCAGAAAGAAACTCAGGCCCAAGATATACCCGTTATAAATAAACGATAGAGCCAGGGTCCATCATCATTGTGTCACCATGAAGCGCTGGGAGAAGGTGTTGGATAACTTATACTACAGTCCCGACAGTCCGGCAGCCTATAGTGCATTGTCGGCTCTCTATCGAGCGGCCAAACCCCAGGGGGTACAACGTGCCCAAGTCGGAGATTGGTTAAGAAGACAAGACACCTATACCTTACATCGATCTGTCCGTCGCCATTTTCTACGGAACCGGGTCATCGTGGGAGGAATAGATGCCCAGTGGCAAGCGGATTTGGTGGATATGAGCGCCTTTGCCAAACACAACGATGAGAATCGGTATATCTTGACGTGCATCGATATCCTATCCAAGTATGCGTGGGTGGTACCCATCCGGACGAAAACGGGGG
The DNA here is from genome assembly GCA_036873755.1 of Hanleya hanleyi. Taxonomy (NCBI): domain Eukaryota; kingdom Metazoa; phylum Mollusca; class Polyplacophora; order Lepidopleurida; family Hanleyidae; genus Hanleya; species Hanleya hanleyi. Next base: position 1,672 of record JAVTVY010031904.1, on the reverse strand, counting down.
CAAATCTCATAGCGGCGTTCAAAGACATCTTCAAGACCGGGCGCAAACCTTTGTATTTGCAAACCGACGAAGGCACGGAATTCCTCAACAGACCGTTCCAAGCCTTTCTCAAGAAACAGAAGGTGTTTTTCTTCCATACGTACAACGAGACCAAGGCTTCCGTGGTGGAGAGGTTCAACAGGACATTCAAAGGCCGCATGTATAAATATTTCACCTATAAGAATACAAGGCGGTACATCGATGCTCTCCCGAAACTGGTGAAGGGTTACAATCGAGCCTATCATCGAAGTATAGAGAGAGCCCCCATTACCGTGACCCAACGCAATGAAGCCCAAGTCCGGCGTGTCTTGTACCCCAGGCCATCGCAGCGAACGACGAAGGCGGTGTACAAGGTCGGCGACCCTGTACGGATCAGTAAAGTCAAGGGCAAGTTCGAGAAAAGTTACTTGCCCAACTGGAGCGATGAGCACTTCCTGATTAAACGGCGCCTACCCCGACAGCGGCGAGTCTATGAACTGGAAGATCTCCAAGGCGAAACGTTGCTGGGGACGTTTTACGACACGGAATTACAGCCTGTTGTAAAAACACAGCAAGACTACTACACGGTGGAGCAGATTTTGAAAACGGAACGTCGACGTGGCAAACTGTTTCATTTCGTGAAATGGCAAGGCTGGCCCAGTTCCTTCAATTCCTGGGTCGCGGCCAACCAGGTGAAACGACTATAAAACCAGACACCACTGCCGTCCTCCTTCATTCCACGTCCGACCCCAGTGCTATGGACCAACAGCAGCTGCCTCCGAAGACAGCGTCTCGCAAAACGCGCAAAGCGCAAGTGGGCTTTGGGGTGGTATTGCTAACCCTGCTGAGTGTGTTGTACGGAGGTGTGTTTTACGACGTAGCCTATGTCAGTACGTTACTTAACCAACTGAGAACACCAGCCATCAGTGAAACGGGTCTACAGAGAGCACCAGTCGTATCGAGCCCAGTCACCACCACCACCACCACCACCACCACCACACCCTGTGTACAAGCCACGTCGAGCTCTACACCTACACCAAGTACATCCACTACGTCTCAACACCTACCGGATTTCATCCCTCACAGTGAACCGACAACGACGACGACCACCCACGTTGTACCCACCCCCAGCACCATCTCTGAACGTGAACAGACAACGACGACCGACGTTGTACCCGACACCACTCCAGTTCACTCGTACGAAATTTACAAGAGCGTGTTACCACGACAACGGATACACCTCAAACCATGGACCCTCGGTGGCAGCATCCCTTCACCTGCGTCATCGCAGGACCGACGGGCTCCGGCAAAACGCACTTCGTCAGGAAGCCCCTTCAACACGCCGACAGCATGATCACTCCACCCATTGCCCGAGTCGTGTGGTGTTACGGAGAATGGCAGGAAGCGTATGCAGCAATGCCCCACATCACGTTCGTGGAAGGCCTACCCAACCTGGCTGATTTGGAACCCGACACCTTGGTGGTTGTGGATGATCTCATGGCGGAGACGGATGCACGGGTCACCCAACTCTTTACCAAAGGCAGCCATCATCGACGGCCCAGCATCATCTACATTGTGCAGAATCTGTTCAGTAAAAACAAAGAACATCGGAATATCAGCTTAAATGCCCACTACCTGGTGGTCTTCAAAAACC
>JAVTVY010031903.1:0-12646 GCA_036873755.1 Hanleya hanleyi | reverse complement strand
ATATCCTGTATTCAAGAGAGACCTTACAGAGGTTTTATATGCCGTTCATGCTGACATGAATATGAAGCATGATTGTTCCATTTCTGTTACGTAACCACAACTCAACCCTATTTACTTCGACCCTGTGTCGCATCTTAATGAGCTTCTTTACTGATCTCTTTATGTAATTAAGGGTGTGTCGAACAACAATGAGATCACGTGTTGGTTTACGTGAGTAAACCTATTCACCCACTCACCCTTGTTTATTGTGAAAGTGTGATATTCTTGAAACACAATTGTCTGATTATTACATTGTGATTTGTTTTGTTTCACACCAAGTTGGTTCCATCTGTATACTGTATTACGCTTATAATTCAGATGGAGTTATGCACTAATTTTAATTTCTTCCCTATGAGAAAATTTAAAATTACTAGCGTGAGTGGGAAGGTATTGGCCGGCCAAGGATCAAGCCTAATGACACGTAAGTCGTGAAGTCTTCTATGGTTTCTTTCTACCAAGTATGTATTACCGGTACAGTCTACTAGAGCATCAAACTGCCTTTTAGTAATGTTCTTACTGTTCTTCTTCTCGACAAATTGTTCGTGTTAGGTCATTTCAAATTCTAAATTTTTGAATAACCTCACTTTCCTGCCGGCGAGAGACTTAAATGTATTTCCTCTCTTCGGGAATTTAAAATTCTTTAAGGATCTTTCTTGGTTACCTGGAAAATCTTTGTTCTGGATGTCGGTTGTGTGACTATTTGGTTATTAATAGTAACATTGTTGTAAATGTTTTATATTCTCTCCATATAAAACTCCAGTACTGAATTTCAGGTACAGGAGACAAATTACATCGGGAGAGGTCATAATGTAACCATGTTCATTGACACATTATTCATGTTCACTGACACAAAGATCCATAATCCCATTTATCTCATTGAGCTTACATTTGGTGATTAACGCTACAAACATTTAATATGTTCATCTCTACTGCGTTTAAAGAGAAGGGAAATTATTACAATCGACTTCGGGGTTACTGTTTGCAACGCCCTTCTGTTACGTCGTGTACTTTTATAAGTTTGTATCCTGCTCCATGATGAGCATGTATATACATTAAGTTGTTGTGAATGAGGAAATCACTACGTTGTTTATCATATACAACGTTTCTCGCATTTTCACATTACGCTTTCCTATTACACCTTGACGACATGTTCATTACGCCGTCATGTGTCTCTCATACACCTGTGCGTCGTTCTATTACATCGGTTAGACGTTTCCGGTACGCCATAACGCCGTTTGTCACGTCATTTCTTCATTTGCGAGATGCATATTTTATATTCATTCATCGGCACTTCCTTTGATTCTCCATCGTCGGTCGTCGGCGGGAGGGGAAGTCCGTTCGTTTGGCGTCAACCTTCCACTGGTATCAATTCCTCTCGGGTTTTTCACATTGTGATTTACTTAGGTTCGTCGTTACTCTACGAAGAGAGTTCTGTTCAGACCTTGTTGTCTCCAGTCTGGAGTTCAGAATATCAAAATTGTATTGGAATCAACAGTATTTGGCAAATACTGTTATATGGAATAGGTCTTTGGATTATGGACGTGGATATTCTCTGAGGACGACGGCGGGATTGTGAATGACGGACTAGTCGCCTTTAATTGAATTCAGCACAGTGTTGTATTAACACAGAACCATGTTGACTTTAACACACAAACATTATGTTGAGATCCATTTACCTTAGGATTGTGCTTAAACAACACAATGTTTTCGTGGTGTACTTGGGGGACAGTTTTTTTCCGGCTTTCTCCATCAAGTACTTTATTCCTGTATAGACCGTTACACCAATGGTTAGACTTTGACATTATGGTTCTGTCATCAACCTTAGGGTTGTTTATTATATGTAGGACCTTACTCACTACGTTCGTTTTTCGGGTTCGGTCTCTACAGCGGATTATTTGTCCTGGTGCCGAGGTCGTGATACCGTTCCCGACTCTATTTCCCTCGTAATTGACTTCCTCCTTCACCTTCACCAGGATAGGAAGTCTCATATTAGCACCATGGAAGGCTATCGTTCTGCTCTGGCTAGGGTGTTACGTCTTACCTTTGGTACCAACATTAGCCTTAACGATAATATCTCTGCGCTTATTCGCGCCTTCGCATTACAGTCGCGTTGTACTCGCCAACTGTTACCGAGATGGGATATCGGGGTGGTTCTGTGTGCTCTGATTATACCACCTTTTGAACCCTTAGAGTCCGCGTCTATAAAAGCTGTGTCTTATAAGACGGCCTTTGTGGCGGCGTTTGCTTTGGCGTCCAGAGTGTCTGAACTTCATGCTCTTGAAAGATCTTCTATGACCTGGACAACGGATTGGTCTTGCATTCCTTTTCGGCCCATTCCTGAATTGATCGCCAAAATGAGTCTGTTCGTTCAGGTCCGTGCGCTCAACGTTCGTACTCCATTCCTGCGTTGTCAGACTTTGTACATGGCCTCGAGGACGATCTTCTGCTATGTCCTGTTCGAGCCATCCGCCACTATCTTACTCGTACCGATCCGTTCGCGGCTCTCGGCTACGGTTATTCTGTCCCTTCGCCTGTCAGCAAGGCTTGATATTTAAAAAAAAAAAAAAGCCGCGTAGTTGAAGAAGACCATAAAATAGTCTTATCAATTGGCAGAAGGTAGATATACCATTGACGCCCCCACTACTGTCTTCTGCTTCTTCTAATGTGATTCGTGCCATCGCTGCATCATGGCCTTTATGGAAGAACTGACCCCTCCATGACATTGTCCTGTCTTGTGCCTGAACAATTAACTCCACATTCACTAATTTCTGTCTGAGTGATATGACAGTGCAATCAATAGTGTGACCACGCTTGGGCCACTGTGGCTACCCAGCACGTTGTGAGTAATTTCAGAAAAAGAGGGGGGGGGGCGGCAAAATTGTCACCATCGCAGCAAGACAGCCATCTTGCTGTATCATCTCATCTCATCTCATCTCAGTCATATTATTATTATTACATATATTATATGATAAAAAGGCATCTCAGAAGGTAGAAATAAGTCAGTTGACCGGCCGTGGATTCTATAATCACCAATGAAGGCCTGACACCAGGATAGGGTTTACTCCTAACTGAAATTTGCTTCTGTTCTTCAGAAACTGACTTCCTTCTAGATGTCTCAGCTGGGTCACCTGTGCCTCAACTCACAAGACACCCGCTCCAGACCTAGAGTCAACAGTAGTGATGCAAGTACAGAGAGTTGAAAATTGCGCAGCATCACCCAGAGAGCAAGCACGGCAATTCCAACGCACCCATCATCACTCCAAGTATGGTGAGTTGACCTCAAGAGGCTTGCGGACTGAGAGTGGTGTGGACTTGGTACCTTCCAAGATTCGGGTAGTTGTACGCCCTCCCCTTACTTACGGTCGGACCAAGGATCGCCCTGTATGCAATGGCCTGTGGCTCTTTTCCCCCCCTAGTCATACAGTGCCTACCAAGGTGACCTATCTTGTTGCCGAGGGCGCCCGGGGTATCCTACAACTTGGTGGAATTGTGTACCACACCACGAGCACAGCTACATGGATGGAGACAATCAGAAGATAAGTAGAACTGTATCAATTCCTTCAATTACCCTATGCGTCTTTGACCAGGGTTAACTTGTTGAGTAATAATGTCTCAGATTTATACCCATGTCTGTGTCGTTCCAGCGATTACTAGTCTGCTATGGGAGTTACCACAAGGCCGAGATTCCCGCCTCCATATGTTGGTACTGTGGCATGAATTGAAACAGGTTTACGATTTGGGAATCAAATATCAAACATTTATAAACTGTTTCTATTTGTTACCAAATCAAACCTGTTTCAATTTGATTGACCCTCCCTCTGTCCCCTCATGCCGGCCTTAAACACTACAGGTCTCGGTAATTTCAATGAGAACAGAGGACGAGAATGGTTTGAGCAGAGCCTTTATAGTAATGCAGCTGGAATGGATGGGAGAGCTCTCCTAGGGGCGGACAACTCTCCGCTAGGGGAGCTAACTTTTAGTTTTAACTTCCGTTTTCTACGTTGTATCATCTTCCTGACGGAGATTAATAGGCATGAATTGAAACAGGTTTGATTTGGTAACAAATAGAAACATTGTTTATAAATGTTTGATTTTTGACAAATACCTCTCATTTAAAAAAAAATGATTCTGCGTTCCACATGATTTTCAAATAACATTTCCATGAAAGTAAATAACATAACTGATCCATTAGATATCTAACTTATCGATAGATACGTAACTGATCGACGAGATATCTAACTGATTGATGAGATATCTAACTGGTCGATGAGATATGTAACTGATCGATGAGAGATCTAACTGATTGATGAGATTCTAACTGATCGATGAGATGTAACTGATCGATGAGATATCCAACTGATCGATGAGATATGTAACTGATCGATGAGATATGTAACTGATCGATGAGATATGTAACTGATCGATGAGGTATCCAACTGATCGATGAGATATGTAACTGGTCGATGAGATATGTAACTGATCGATGAGATATGTAACTGATCGATGAGATATGTAACTGATCGATGAGATATGTAACTGATCGATGTGATATGTAACTGATCGATGAGATATGTAACTGATCGATGAGATATCCAACGGATCGATGAGATATGTAACTGATCGATGAGATACGTAACTGATCGATGAGATATCTAACTGATCTATGTGATATCCAACTGATCGATGAGATACGTAACTGATCGATGAGATATGTAACTGATCGATGAGATATGTAACTGATCGATGAGATATGTAACTGATCGATGTGATATTCAACTGATCGATGAGATACGTAACTGATCGATGAGATATGTAACTGATCGATGTGATATCCAACTGATCGATGAGATACGTAACTGATCGATGAGATATGTAACTGATCTATGTGATATCCAACTGATCGATGAGATATGTAACTGATCGATGAGATATCCAACGGATCGATGAGATATGTAACTGATCGATGAGATATGTAACTGATCGATGTGATATCCAACTGATCGATGAGATATGTAACTGATCGATGAGATATCCAACGGATCGATGAGATATGTAGCTGATCGATGAGATATGTAACTGATCGATGTGATATCCAACTGATCGATGAGATATGTAACTGATCGATGAGATATCCAACGGATCGATGAGATATGTAACTGATCGATGAGATATGTAACTGATCGATGAGATATGTAACTGAGCGATGAGATATCCAACTGATCGATGAGATACGTAACTGATCGATGAGATATGTAACTGATCGATGAGATACGTAACTGATCGATGAGATATATGACTGATCGATGTGATATCCAACTGATCGATGAGATATGTAACTGATCGATGAGATACGTAACTGATCGATGAGATATGTAACTGGTCGATGAGATGTAACTGATCGATGAGATATGTAACTGGTCGATGAAATATCCAACGGATCGATGAGATATGTAACTGATCGATGAGATATGTAACTGATCGATGAGATATGTAACTGATCTATGTGATATCCAACTGATCGATGATAAATGTAACTGATCGATGAAATATCCAACTGGTCGATGTCCAACTGATTGATGAGCGTTTCCGACATTTCAGATTAACATGGCAGACAGGCTGACCGATGGCGATGAGGTAAGTCACATAGAAACCTTATTTGTGCATATTTTGATCACCAAGTTACAGCATGTATGTGGTTACTTTTCTCTTCCAAATCAGTTACTGGAAAATCTCGAAATGTTTGACTGGTCAGTGGCAGCCATCTTGTTCTTTGAAACAGATTTTCGCGATCACTCTGGAATGACCCTTATCCATCGATCATGTGTGCCAAGTTTCGGATAGATCATTTCAGCTGTTTGAGAAGACTATATCTTCAAATATTTGAAAAAAATAGTTTCCAAAATTCAAGATGGCCACCGGGAATGAAGACCAATCGGATTCTTTCTAGGATAAACATTAGACGTCGTCCTAATAACCAAGCGGAATTTTGACTTCACCGGTCCAGCCGTGTTGAAGAAAAACAACGGAAATATAAAAATTATAATCTAACGATTATTTTAGGTTTACAACCATTTTGGCGTGTAAGCTTAGTAACGTTTATATGAACTATACCCAATAGATTGCTTTTAATATTGAGGATACGAAATAGTTTCTATGAAGTAGTAGTAGTATAGTTGTTACTAAAGCAACGTAGTGCTATTCTTGAAGGGTACAGTAGCAAAGAAGGCACGGCTGGAAAGCACAGGATCCAAACCGGTTCGATCAGAAATGGCGCGTACAGCTGGAGCTGCACCTTTGGTCTATCACCCAGGGGGACCAGGAACCAGTCAGGAGATAACTTTGGGTGAAGGTAAGGACTATGAACTCATTGCTTATAAATCGATTCGCTGTGGCTGGCCGTATTCACCTGATGTTATATAATTTTTCTCTCGGATCCAAAGTATTCCCGTTAGATGGTTGTGGTATCATGGTTGTTTATTGAACCAAAGGAAGCTAGAATATTATAAAGATCATGATCTCACAGGTAATTGTCTGAGATGGTTCTTATTCAGTGTACTTCGTTGTTACTACTATTACTCTAACCATCATAGATTTCGAATTACCGGTACACAACTTGCATGTTTCGCATATTGTCTGATTATGTACCTCCTATCTTTCTGGTCCACTCATCAACCACACATATCGTTGACCAGGAGCAGACCAAGTTTGCGGGATGCCACAACCTGTCCAGATATTGAACATTAGAGACTCGACTGGATTCCATGTAGGGACCAAGATCACAAAAAAGTATTACTACACGGGTATACCAGAAAAAGAGCATGGTAGGTCCAGTTTTCCTCAACTGTTATGAGAGGGGCTTATGATGTCGTCACCATCGACAGATTACCCATTATGTCAACTATACTGTGATGTGTTTTATATCGATGGTTAACTAGACTGGATCCTGATAGCAAACGTAATGGCAAATTTGTCCTGCATATATTTAGTATCCATGCGGTGCACAGTTTTGTGTCACGAGGCCACTTCCGTCCAATGTATAAATTTAGGATGAACATGAAATGTTTGCTAACCATGACTATATTTATTGTGAAAGCTAACAAAGTCATATAAATGAATGTATCTAATGACGGCCGAAAGTTGACGGAAGGATGCCTTGACCAAGACTTTGTGTGGATGAAAAGCCCTGGGTCAAGACTTCAGTCCTGGCTATTAATTATGGGACTTTGTCTCCTGATCCTTACATGAAGCATGGACCCTAACGTACTCATCGGCGATTAGTTCAGTAACGGAGTTGGACTTACGGGTGTTAGGGGCCATGCTGTCATGTCATTCAATACGTCTACATAAACATCTACCAAAAAGTGTCTGGCTGGGACACAAGTCATCATAGGGATCACCTTTGGTTCTGGTGATGTGTTTAGAAAAATGCAGTCAATATATTTGTCTGTGGGGTACAGACTTCTTGTCAGTACGCCAACATCGTTTTCTACCACCTTTTTAATTTGCGTTTGGTTGAGACATTTTGAGACCCAAAAAGTGCAAATCTTATTATTATCACCAGATCGTTTTTACTCGCCTGTACGAAATACTGAAAGAGCTGCTGTCATACCCCTATCGTCGTCGGCGTCCAATATTGATATTCTTTGGATATTCACATGTTACATCTCCTAGCATTGGTCTTCTCAGAATATTCATCGACTAAAAACCATAGCATTGATTTTATCTGGATATTCTCAGACTACATTTCCTGAAACTGATATTCTCTGGATATTCGCCAAATACTTTTCCTTGCATTGATCTTCTCTTGATATTGGCAGAATACATTTCCTGGCATTGATGATGTCTGGATATTCACAGACTAGATTTCCTAGCACAGAGTTCTCTGGATATTCGCAGTCTAGATTTACTGGCATTGAGGATGTCTAGATATTCAGAGTAGATTTTCTACAAATTTTGCACAAATTATATTTTCTAGCATTGGTGTTCTGTGGATATCCGCAGGCTACATGTAGATCTTATAGCATTGATGCACTCTGTATGTTTGCCGAGTAGATTTCTTTACATTGATATTCTTTGGATATTTTCAGAGTAGGTTCCCTGGCAATGAGCTATACATTGGGCATAGTGTATCCCAGTGTAACGGCATATGCCATTCCATTCAAGGAACTCATGCACTAATTTCAAGAAACTCTCTAATATACTAAAGGAAATGTTAGCTACATGTACCTACATTTTCTTAGGAATATAAACTAAGTTATAAGACAATAATTGGTAACATACAGGTAAGTTTTAATATCCTGTCTACATTACACGTAATTGCCCTTTATCGTTTCTATCTCGTGTCGATATTTAGTCAGCTTTCTCCGCCATTGTTTCCATGTCAGTGAAGTTTGGATCTGTAGATGACTTGAGACATTTTCCCGATTGATGATCTCATAGTAGTTGCATTTTGTAGGAAAAGCAAATACATAAGCGATCAAAAAACCAGTCGTCTCCTTTTTCATATCGCCTAAACAATGTATTTCCAGGTGGGATTAACATTCTGCTGTAATTCTGGATCCGCAGTCTTGAATAAAATTAAAAAACTAGGTGAGAAACTCACTTCAATGTACATGTATTTGCAGATCAACCACAACAGACGAGTCCACCCAGCTCCAACGCTGTCGAACGAGTCAAATGTGAGTACTTTACAAACATACTTTCGGAATAATGCAATAATAAAATAAGGAATAGAATTATCGATCCATAATGAACAATCTTTTGATTAGCCTCGTAAACAGTTACGTTTCTTAATAATTCATCCATGTTTGAGACAAAAGAAGCTATGGGTGAGTGAGTGAGTATGATTGAACGTCGCTTCCAACAACCTTTCAATATTATATCAGGGTGTCTAGGCCCTATTCCTTCCCCTGATTATGACATCCCAGGTCAATGCCCGGGATTGACAACAGGGTCAGTGATCACTCAAATTTTAGCATCTGTGCAAATGAACACTCACAACTTAGCCGAGGCATGAGAGAGACAAATCCCCCAAAATTAATTAGAAAGCATGATGAAACATATTGGTGAGTGCTATGGATTTGAGGATAATTTGATAAAGGTGCCGCGTTGGAATCATAGTATCAAATCAGATTTAGTTCCACATGGAAACCTGTAATCTGTACGTAACATCAAATCGTAACATAACCAAATAAGTTCAATGCTTGACCAGTTCGTTCGATATGTACATATTTATGCAAAAAAAAAAATTGAAGCTCGTGTGAAACACGGGCGAAGAGCATTTCCCCAGATAATTTTGTAACACATAATTTGGTACTCACAGGGCTTTAGATCTCCCCAATTTGGGCACACCCACTATTAGGGGTGGCAATTGTGTTTAGGATGGGACAGAGGGTGGGGCACACACCCCTGGAGGATGAGCAATCAGGAATCATCCTGGTAGAAGTGCCTCTGAGAAGGGATTTCTTCATCAATGGTCGAAACCCAGTGCGAGGCAACACCAACTTTACTTTGTGCTTCATGGGCCCACCGACATTAAAAAATCGAATAAAAATAAATTTCAAATTGCCACTTCTATATTTCTTACAAAAGTTTGAACATAAAGATTTTAACCCCCTTTTTATTCCTGCTTGTATGAATTAGGCTGTTGTATTCTATCTGAAACAATGCCAGCAAATAAAAATGCCAAACAACAAAGAACAGATACATTTCACTATAATTTTCACTGTAAGTCAGCGAATTGTTATTGTTGTAAAATTGACAATAACAACATTCAATGTACATGTGTAAATTGGGAACCTTCACTGGCTGTGCGATCTGTCACTCTGTCTTGGTACTGGGTACCCATATTTCGACAGTGATGCAGTATGTCAGAGCTAGGAAATGGAGGGTGTTTCAACAGCTCAGCCGATACAGCATGGTTTAACTTACTGTTGAAGCATGAGGCTGTTGGAACACATGCAAAATTCGCTAAATTGTTCTGGAAGAAAAACTACAGCCACAACGAAATGATGACAATGTTAGATTTGAAGTGTATGTTGGCAGTTAACATGTGACTTAACATACAGTTTTTGACCTTGAGAAAATAGGTCAATGTCAGTCATTTTCATAGACTTCAGGTTCATCATCAGTTGCATATGTGGTATCAATTTAGAATGCCTAGTTATATTTCACGTTATATCATAATATACAGTATATAACCCGAGAAAATAGATTCCGTCAAATGGGCTAGGCTTCTAGTCAGTCACCAATTGCACAAGTATTATAAATTTGGAGAGCCTATCTTCACTCCTTTAAAAATTATTGCTAATGCTAAATTTGACCTCGATAAAACAGGTGAAGGTCAGTCAATTTCATTAGGCGTCTGATCCATCACCAGCTGCATGTGTGATATGACAAGAAAGATGGGCATGAGAGACAAACAGATGACACGGAAAATTCAGTTCATTTTGGGACATCATTACACATCATCTTCAAAGTCTAAATATTCTGTCAAAATGCACTTGTCATGCTTGTAAGAACACACCATTTTACTTCAATTATAGAAAAGATAAGCAACTCCGAGTTGAAATCACAATTTTATTCTGTATATTTAGCTATTAGTTATAGGATCTTCAGCAGTGAACAAAGTTACAAACAGCTTCATATGCACAGTATATATACAAGGCATAATGGGATCTTAGCCAATACACAATTGTGAATAGGTAAGCCAGTAAATTATATCACGTTGGACAGGTATTAAAATGCTGTCATTTTCAGAAATTGTTAAATGTTAAGCGATAACCTGACAGTGATCTACAAATGGTGTGATTCAGGTAATACAATACACACTCTACACATGTTGTAACTCGCATGGGAATATACTACAATTATGAAACATGCGAGTTACAACATTTGTAGGTTTTCATCAATTCTGATATTGCCAAGTAAATTATACCTACATTATTCCTACGAAGTAGGCTACAGATCGCAAATTGTCCGGTAATGAGTGAGTCAGTCAGTCCATCCGAATCCTTTCGTCGGCAAAATAAGGAGAACCGTTGACATTATAACCTTGATTTTTGGCATGAACGAGCATTAGGGCGTTGTTACCAGTCAGTTCTGATCTGAAATAATTCTGATTAAACTTAGATTTATAATTAACACTTCAGTATATTGTTATAGATCATACGGAGAAAAGTCCGATCATTTAAGCGAGGGGAACATGACACCATGGAATTTGGGAACAGCCCTGGCATGCCTGGTGCTCTCTCGCTGTTGAATTCAACCGCAAGATCTGAGGACAGTGACCTCAATACAGCTGAGCGAACTATTTATAGACGGAGGCTGGTGAAACCCAGTATTAATGCGTTTAACTCCGAGTCTATTCAACTGCTTGATGTACCAGGGCCGGATCACTAAATGACCAGAACATTCACCAATATACTTTCATTTTTTGTGGCACGAACACATCAATGTAAATATATAAATACCCAAAATATAATCTTGCTCAATCTCCCAAAAGGCATGTTATAAAGAGAACCTATGGCTGTTATGGAAGGTTGTACATGTACCATATTATGATGAAACGTACCGTAGGGGAGGGTCACATCATATCTCAATGAAAATGCGATCGAGTCCTAATGCCTACTCTACTTCGTAGGTCCTGTGACGTTACTCACACTGCTCATGTCTTAAAATGACAGTCCTTATCCAAACTTCATGACATGTAGAAATATTCAATGTAGGTAAATACCCACTATATCACAATACTTTATTCATTTGTGTACAGTTTACTTAGTTCTTGCCAAATCAGCAGATTATGTATTGTTTTCATCAATTACAGTGTGTATTGCATCACCTGAATCACACCATTTGTAGATCGCTGTCCGGTTAATTTCTGAAAATGACCGCATTTTAATATCCGTCCAAACTGACTGACATAATTTACTGACTCACCTATTCCTACGAAGTAGGCTACAGATCGCAAATTGTCCGGTAATGAGTGAGTCAGTCAGTCCATCCGAATCCTTTCGTCGGCAAAATAAGGAGAACCGTTGACATTAGAACCTTGATTTTTGACATGAACGTGCATTAGGGCATTGTTACGAGCAAGTTCTGATCTGAAATAATTCTGATTAAAATTGGATTTATAATTAACACTTTAGTATATTGTTATAGATACATACCATCCATGTGGCCTTTAACAGTATCATGTTCCTTTTATGACCATGCCTTATCAGTGGATTTAAAAGTCATTAAGGCCTGTCCTTGGAACAAACACAGAGAGAGACTGTATACGAGCCTTGTGGTTTTTAACAGTGATTTCTGTCCAAGCCCACGGAGATAAGGCTGGTTTCTACTGTGCTGCTTGTCACATCAAATTACAGTGGTCGGTGTCCTGTATAGCAGATACTATAGTATATTATTGCATGCTTGTCAACTACCCTGGAACATTTCCTAGCTTAGACATTAAACAGCCCGCTAAACTTGCCATCAAATGTGATAAGGCTGGGAGTACAAGTATGTGCGGTGTATTTTCTGTGGACTGTGTGACTGTAGTCTGAATGAAGACAGCCTAGCAGAATTAGTTAAAGCTAGGTGGTTTAACGTTTATCAATGAAGAAAA
>JAVTVY010031902.1:0-12255 GCA_036873755.1 Hanleya hanleyi | reverse complement strand
AGTCGTCTGGGTGGCTGCTTAATCGGTTTAGCATCTCCAGTGTCAATAACATGCTCAGTGAGATGTGTTAGTCCCAAATCAGTATCATCTTTAGAAAACACATCTTGAAACTCCGTCAAGATCTTTCCCATAACCTCAGATTCGTCTGACTTCAGGCCCTTCACTGTCTCATTGTAAAGCTCAGTAAGATGGAGCGGAATACAGAATGAGTCAGCTCTCTCATTATCGCCGGTATTCACACCCTTGGGCATCTGTCTGGTTACTTCAGGCTTTGCAACATAGTCACGGGACATCGAAAGTCTTCGAATACAGTTATAGTCATCTCCAGCCATCTCATCTTCGATATCAACTAGCACTTGAATATCGGAATTCGATACACTCTCAGCATACCCCACACAGGTATCCTGATTTATCGACTTTGCCTCAGAGAAAGGATTCAACAAACGCACTTTCACAGTGACATTATTACCAACGTCAACAACACTGGAGCACAAAACAAGATTAGTCTTCTCAGCAAAATGGGGAAATGGTTCTATAACCATATCTCCATCATTATCATGCTCGCTTCTGTCAATAAGGACATCTATGACAGCTTCACTCATTCCCGGAATGATGTAATGATCTGCAGCATACACTTTCCTCACCCTAGGTGGAGGAATCTGCTCTAATGGAATTTCGACATTATCCAAGATCATGTATCCCTCACTCAGTAAGAGATCGGCCGCACCACCCGACCTCTTCTGCAGAATATCGGTCCCCAGTAGCACGTCATCTTTGATATCGGCAACAGCGAGTTCTTCGTCTAATCGAAGTGACCCTAATGACATCTCGAAAATGCCCATACCCTTATGATCAAGACTTCTACCGTTTGCGCAAACAAACGTTTTAGACCCAGCATCATTTAGTTTGGGACGTCTGTCCTGTGGTATTTTCGAGAAAAGACCATCAGAAACTATAGTCTTCGTCGCTCCAGTGTCTACTGTATATGTCACATTTACACCCTGTAATGTACCCTTAACATAAACACCTTCAGACTTCGGTCTTTGTCGTCTCAATGTCTCATGACCAGTGATTTGATCATACGGATTCGTCATTTTCATAGATATCACATCAGATAGGCCTTCATCTCGCGGGACCGACTCCCCGCCTAATGGACCGGCCCCTGGCAGTTTGGTGAAACAGACTTCTCACCAGTGGTATGCCCAGGCGCTACAGAAACTGGCTCATATCTTCGATTCATCTGAGCTCTAGGTACGAACGGTTTCGCGGAAACCTGTAATTGACCAGACAACTGGTACATACAGTCGCGAATAAAATTGTCACCCCCACATCGGTAACATCCAGTGAAAGCTGCATGGTTACGAGTCATCCCTGTACCTTGACCAGACACATTCAAGGGGTTTGACATGGGTTGACGTGGAACATTCCGTCTTGGTGGTCCACTACCACTGGAATTCTCCAATTTTCCCATACGTTGATCCAGAGATCCCATCAGATGACTCATCTCTTGCCTGAACTTTTGTATCTCGGTCACGCATTTGCTCACATCAGCAGGTTTCGTCATGTTTTCCTTCAGGGAATCATCAGATTTTGATTTAGTCATGACGTCCTTAGATCTATCACCCTTAGATCTAGTCTGTATACTAGACCGTACACTGTCATCAGGTACCGGGGGTATATCCATGCAATCGTCATCTCCGCATTTCACATTGCGGGCCGTTTTACGGCTTCTTGGATTATTTCCACTGCTCTCTTGAGAACATCTATGTTTAGCCTCCATAAAACGTACTACTTCAACAACAGCGTCATCAATCGTTTCCGGTTCTTTAATGTATTCCACCTGGAATCGTGCCTTCTCATCGATAAGACCATCAAGAAACCGTCTCAGTAAGTCTTCACATCGTGTTTCTCGATCACGATTCGAATGCGCTTTATCATAAAGCCGTTTTAACTCGGAGGCATAATCCTCAACAGATTCACCTGACTTCTGATTACGATTACTAAATTTAGCACCGTAAGCCTTTGAAGTTTCCACTTTACGGAATCTATGATCAAGTTCGTCTACTAACTGACTGAAATCAGCTCTAATATCTCTAGACAACTGACCATACACAAATTCGCCAGCTTTACCCTGTAATCTAGGGAGTAACTCGTCTAATTTCTCCCTAGTTGACCATTTTCTAAGACGAGCGACATCAATAAACCGATTATACCAAACTTCCCATCTTTCCTGCCCAGTAAATGGAGGAAGTTTGGCATAATGGTGTCCACTCCAAGCCCTTGTGCTACTTCTCGCACTTAAATGGCTAGATTCATCCCCGGTCTCATCATCAGAACTACCATCATCACGACGATCAGAAACCCTCGGAGTAGATCTGATAGGATGGGGATCAGAAGCTTGATCTCTGATAACACTCTTTTGTTCAGTTAACCCTTTAACTTGTTGAACGACGTCACCCATAACACTACTCAGTGCCCCAGTAAAGTCTTTCATTACCCCACGCATAGCCTCAGTTACTGCTTCAGCGACTTCTTTTCTTACATCAGACGCATATCCATCATGCTTCGAAGTAATACCTTCTGAGTGATCTGCGGGTGGCCTCTCTAATGGAGAATCCATATCTATGAGTTTCGCACCATTTAGATCATCTTCCTCAGTAGCGTCTACGTCACTAGCACTCATATTGTCTTCTAGTAAGGTTTTCTCATGTCGTCTTACAGCAGTACGTCTACCTCGGCGTAACATTTTGACATTCACGTCTTCCATCTTATCCAAGATAGGTATATACATGTAACGTCAGCAATATCAGACTTCTAGTTGTGTCTCAATAAATTCATCCACATCAAATGATGAATCAAAGCTAGGCAATGAGTTCGTCTCTCTGGATTCTCCGATTCTCATTAACGGTGAATCCCACTTCTGACACCAGAAAATGTAACGATCACACACTCTGGCCACAATATAATGTAATTGAAATACACTATGGTGATGCTCAGAACATGTACCGGTCAGGATAGCGGTTAATTATACACTTCTCGAACATCTCAGTACTTCTTGGTACATCTCGATACTTCACAGTACGATACTTCGATATAACGTCTAGGATTCTGACACCACAGATATAGAGAGATATCTGAACTCATAGGATAGGATAGGCTGAACTCAAACTGCATAGATGAAGTTAACACCATGTTCAAGTTTCAACATAATAAAGGTATAGTTTTATTCGCCATAGAAAACACAAGATATATATTGTATAACGTGACGTGGTGTAATGAAACGTGATGCAAACACTTGCATTAAACTGATCAAGTAACCTCTGTGTATATAACACATGAACTCTCATGGATGGTTATGGGTAGTTATGGGTGGTTACAGGTCACTCATCATCTCTGAATACACTTCAGATTAACACCACTTCAGTGTAAATAACCTGTAACGGCATACAGGTGTTATGGGTTTATCTCTGTAATACCCCGTAACTGCTTACGGGTATTACGGGTTTGTTATGGGTATACTTCCTCACTAGGTATGCTTGTAACACAGGTACAACATCAGAGTAATACCCCGTAACTTCTTACGGGTTAAGACTTGTTATGGGTTTTTATGGGTTCTGGGTTTATTCAGCTATGAGCACTCAAAACATCAGTTGCACACATCCGTACCACCCCGTAACTTCTTACGGGTATTACGGGTTAGGATTATTCATCTCTAATAGTCATCATAGGACTGATACATCTATAACACCCCGTAACTCTTACGGGTTTCTTACGGGTGTTACGGGTTACGGGTTTCTTACGGGTTATGGGTTTGTTACGGGTTATGGGTTTTTATGGCTCATCTCTAAAATGTATGGGACATCTGTGTGGTGGGGTAAGGCTTCTTTATTTGTCACTCAGTGCCATATCATCAGTGTAAGAACCCATATTGTACCTTATTGGCAGGTCTTCTCAGTGAGAAAGCTTAGAGCAATCTAACTTCTGATCCTCTCGTCGACGTATTTATATCTTCCCGCTCGTGCAGTGATTCGATAGCGCGCCCCCTATCGGGAACCTCCCAAATTACCAAAACACTGTACAGCCACCCATAAGAGTTCACTCTACGGCTTATTAAACATTTCACAGTCAATAATTCCAGAAGAATAAATAACTATTATGCCTCTGAGAATAATCAGATCGTTAGTTATCACTAACAGCGACAATAAATAGTTATACATGTAGCAAGATACGAATCTGTCTAGATATGTCATCATGAAACAACATGGCGGACATCGGCCAGAACTTGTTGGCAACGATGCATAAAAACGGCTATAACTCCATAAAAGAATGATCTGTACCAAACACTGATACAATCCATCAAGAAAACAGCCGTTAAAAGTACTCTGAATTGATCAGGTGAGCGTTTTACAGGCATAAACGAAAATTAGGCCATCGATAACACATTTACATGTTATGCTTCTGTTCTGGAAAAACGATCTCAATACAACTATCAATAGAACAAAACTGTACAGCATAGGCTGGTCGTCTCAATATCAATGGTCAAGCTCTACAGAACGTTTCCAAAGACAAAATCCTAGGTCTCATAGTTGACGATACCTTATCCTGGACTGACCATATTGACCATGTCTGTAACAAAATGTCACAAAATCTTGGCATTCTCTATCGGAATAGAAAAGTCCTGCGAAAAGATGCCAGGCTCACGTTTTGTAATGCATATGTTCTTCCGCATGTTGATTACTGTTGTACAATATGGGGGAATGCAACCCAAGGACAAATTGATAGGGTGTATAAATTACAAAAACGTTCATCACGACTAGTTCTCAACGCCCATTACCAGACACCAACTGAGTCAATGCTCAAGGAGCTCAACTGGATGAGTGTTTCTGATAGGATAGAGTATCAAAAAGCCATTGTTATGTACAAAATTCTTCACAACCAATTTCCTTCCTACCTTAACTCTCTCTTTACATACACTCACAAAATCACACAAAGACGGTCTAGAGCAACTGACAACAAGAATTTGTATATCCCAGGGAAGAACAGTTTCCTCTTGCAACTGACTGTGTTACCCTCAGTAAATAAAGTTTTTATTATTATTATTATTAATTCAAGTTGTTGCGATACAGAGCAGTTCGGATAATCTCGCACTTTTAATCTCCAACAAAGGCTTCATGGCTTGGTGAAGACTCACTGTGTGGAGACTGCCAGGGCGTTTTTTCGCCCTGTATAATTTACTGAGGGCAGGGTCGATCGACTGACAGGAGGGGAGATAACCCTGTTTGGAGGTTGCGTAAAACCCGGCACCAAATTTGTAAAAGCGCATGTCATTGGTGGAAATAATAAGAGGGCGTAAATTTACGACTTACGGCTAAGTGAATTACAGGCATCCTGTAAATACGAATTATGACAGGCTTAATTGGCATTTTATACCATGGTATGTCCTGTGAATACGAATTGTGGCAGGTTTGGCGATTTTATACCATACTACAAAATAATTGTAGGCATCCTGTAAATACGAATTATGGCAGGCTTGGCATTTTATACCATGGTACAAAATAATTACAGCAAGGGCGGATCTACGGGGGGAGGGGGTCCGGACCTCCCCCCCCCCCATGAAACCTAAAAAAAGGGAGGGACCAGCGAACTCTGGGATTCCGCGTAGAAATAATGTCTCAAAATGATATGTAAATTAAATGAATGTGGATTATGTAATTAGAGTATCTATGTGTGTATTAAACAGACCATCATCTGTTCATGTAGTTTGTGAGTGTACTATTTAAGTTGGAGTTTCAATATGTATCTAAAATCAGATATTATCGCCACGAGCGCACCACGTGTAGTGGTGTGTTATATGCCAGTTTTGTTTGTGTTAAACTAGGAAGTCAAACGGTGTCCGGCTTATTCTTCAATATCGATGCGTGTTTATGCGAAACAAATGTGAAATAGAACAATAAATCTACCTACATTGTGTTCAGATTTATTTCCGGGAAAACAATAAAACGCATCTCCCGCAACCTGGAACCCCGGACCCTCGCCTGTCAGACTGTGAGGATCGCTTATTTTAGCTTTGTGTAAATGAATCGGTATCATATTGGTTCTAATGTTCCATGATGTAAAAGTCATCGTTTTTTATCCGTTAAATATAACTAGAAAGCCAAATAGATTCAGGCATGAAGTATGATTTTTTCAATATCGATGCGTGCTTATAAATGAGAAACAAACGTGAAAATAGAACCATAAATCTGCATACATTATGTTCGAATTTATTTCCTGGAAAATGCTTAGAACGCATCTCCGGAGATCTATGAATTCGGAGCTTCCGGGGCCTAGGCGGCCCCTGGATCGACCCTCGCCTGTTGGGCTATAAGGATTTCCTTGTTTTATCTTTTTGTGAATGAACCGTATCGGTAGACATCTTGGTTTCCCTTCCATGAAATAAATGCCATCGTTTTGTATGTTTTAAATATAACTAGAAAGTCAAATGGATGCAGGCATGAGGTGCGATATTTTCAATATCGATGCGTGCTTATAATTGCGGGGAAATCGTGAAAATAGAACCATAAATCTGCATACATTATGATCAGTTTTATTTGCGGGAAAACGCTCAGAACGCATCTCCGGTGATCTAGGACCCCGGAGCTTCCGGGGCCTAGGCGGCCCCTGGACCCTCGCCTGCTGAGCTGTGATAGTCGACCCCCCCTATGAATTTTGGCTGGATCCGCCCTTGTACAGGCATCCTGTAAATACGAATTATGGCAGGCTTGGCATTTTATACCATGGTACAAAATAATTACAGGCATCCTGTAAATACGAATTATGGCAGGCTTGGCATTTTATACCATGGTATATATTATTTACAGGCATCCTGTAAATGACTAATTGTGGCACGGATGGCCAACCATAGGTATGAACTTTAGCTGGCAGTTTTGCCAGATAAATGTGCCTATGTACCCATTGGTATTGGTTGCGTTTTGTTCTAGTGGACATGATGAACTGGCTCTTTATTATTTCTTTGCAGTAAACAATACCGGAAATCCGATGGTCACACATGATGGTAAACTACCACAGCAACATAGAGATGATGACCGCGGTATTCAAGAACCAATACCTGTTCGAGGAAGACTCCCCTCCCCCCATATGAAAATAATTGTGACTGGAGTGCATAGAAATGGGTCGAGTCGAAAATTGATAGAGAAGCGTCTGAAAACTCAAAAATGTCCGGCAGTATTATATTAATATCAATGGTCAAGCTCTACAGAACGTTTCCAAAGACAAAATCCTAGGTCTCATAGTTGACGATACCTTATCCTGGACTGACCATATTGACCATGTCTGTAACAAAATGTCACAAAATCTTGGCATTCTCTATCGGAATAGAAAAGTCCTGCGAAAAGATGCCAGGCTCACGTTTTGTAATGCATATGTTCTTCCGCATGTTGATTACTGTTGTACAATATGGGGGAATGCAACCCAAGGACAAATTGATAGGGTGTACAAATTACAAAAACGTTCATCACGACTAGTTCTCAACGCCCATTACCAGACACCAACTGAGTCAATGCTCAAGGAGCTCAACTGGATGAGTGTTTCTGATAGGATAGAGTATCAAAAAGCCATTGTTATGTACAAAATTCTTCACAACCAATTTCCTTCCTACCTTAACTCTCTCTTTACATACACTCACAAAATCACACAAAGACGGTCTAGAGCAACTGACAACAAGAATTTGTATATCCCTCGCCCCAGAACAACCTACCTACAACGCAGCTTAACATATTCCGGAGCCAAATTATGCAACTCTCTAGCCAATGAGGTCAAACGCGCACCATCCCTGGATAGTTCTAAATCCAGGTTTATTGACAGTCGACAACAAAGTAAAATGTAAATATGTATATATATTTTTTTGTCAACCATATCATTAGTGCTTTGAATACATATTGTAATACCAAAGTGATATGCATGTACTATCCCAGAGGGCCCCAGGGAAGAACAGTTTCCTCTTGCAACTGACTGTGTTACCCTCAGTAAATAAAGTTTTTATTATTATTATTATTAATTCAAGTTGTTGCGATACAGAGCAGTTCGGATAATCTCGCACTTTTAATCTCCAACAAAGGCTACATGGCTTGGTGAAGACTCACTGTGTGGAGACTGCCAGGGCGTTTTTTCGCCCTGTATAATTTACTGAGGGCAGGGTCGATCGACTGACAGGAGGGGAGATAACCCTGTTTGGAGGTTGCGTAAAACCCGGCACCAAATTTGTAAAAGCGCATGTCATTGGTGGAAATAATAAGAGGGCGTAAATTTACGACTTACGGCTAAGTGAATTACAGGCATCCTGTAAATACGAATTATGACAGGCTTAATTGGCATTTTATACCATGGTATGTCCTGTGAATACGAATTGTGGCAGGTTTGGCGATTTTATACCATACTACAAAATAATTGTAGGCATCCTGTAAATACGAATTATGGCAGGCTTGGCATTTTATACCATGTTACAAAATAATTACACTACAGGCATCCTGTAAATACGAATTATGGCAGGCTTGGCATTTTATACCATGGTACAAAATAATTACAGGCATCCTGTAAATACGAATTATGGCAGGCTTGGCATTTTATACCATGGTATATATTATTTACAGGCATCCTGTAAATGACTAATTGTGGCACGGATGGCCAACCATAGGTATGAACTTTAGCTGGCAGTTTTGCCAGATAAATGTGCCTATGTACCCATTGGTATTGGTTGCGTTTTGTTCTAGTGGACATGATGAACTGGCTCTTTATTATTTCTTTGCAGTAAACAATACCGGAGATCCGATGGTCACACATGATGGTAAACTACCACAGCAACATAGAGATGATGACCGCGGTATTCAAGAACCAATACCTGTTCGAGGAAGAAAAGGCGACCGCGGTCTTCAAAGTCCAGTTCGACAACAAGAGAGAGATGGCAGCCGCGAACTTCGGAGCAAGTTGTCGCTTCTAGGAAAGAACAACAGCGGCCTTCCTGGCAACTTTACTTCGCCAATGAGGGGTAATATTTTTCACGTGAAACACACCCTCCCCAAAGACCCAGCGCCAACAATGGTCCTGATAGTCGCTTACTACCGAAGTGGGTCAACCCTGACAGGGAGTCTGTTAGATGATAACAAAGATGCCTTCTATTTCTTCGAACCACTATACCCACTTATTGATGTGACAATGAAGCATGGATTAACATTGGAATACTTTAATGGAACATTAAGGTAATGCCTAACATGTGACGTATTACAGACCAGGGGTGGCCGAACCGGGGGAGGGGGGACATCGGGGACTCCCCTCCCCCCATATGAAAATAATTGTGACTGGAGTGCATAGAAATGGGTCGAGTCGAAAATTGATAGAGAAGCGTCTGAAAACTCAAAAATGTCCGGCAGTGTACCCCCCCCGCCCTTTCCTCCTTCACGGATCCAAATGTATCGTCACTAGTAGTCCGGTAGCCACTCGCGAGAACATGTCATTCCGTAGCACCCCCCGCGTAGATTTTGTTTGACTTCTTTTTCATGAAGATCAATATCTCCCGGTCAGTTAAATACCTGATGTAGATATCTACGATGGTGCCTAAGGTTGCTACATGAAATTGTTTGATGCTGACTGGTTTCGAAAAATTTAAATTAAATTCATATTTTTATTACCCCTACGCTTCGTGATCTGAAACTTACACAAATTTACCTCCGAATAATGACCGTTCAGATAAAACAGTCCAAGTTCCTCTAGCTAATATAGCCACGTCATAGTGACGTCATAAGCTCGAGAAGCCTTTGTCTCATGAATTTTGAGAAATATTTTCTCCGATTTTCTCTGTTTCTTTCGCAATAATCCATTCTTGATGATATTTGACATATAATCTTGAAAGATATATGTCTACCGTTTAATTCTAGACCAGATACGTCTTTCTAGTAAGTCCCGTTTGACCTCAGCATGGATTCATATAGATGTTATCCGGTCATGACACCATTAAATCCAAATCGGGGTAGGGGAGATTACCCTGCCATATTTTCTTTAGTTCGCGGTTTATCATATTGAAATGATCCACGCATTGCTTCTGGATATCAACCTGAAAGATAGAGTAATCAGACCTCCGGTAACTGCTTTAGTTTCGTCGCTATGACGTCATGAATCTAGAAATTGTATTTTTCCTTTATTTGTGTCTGATTATCGCGCCTTGTTATGTTTTTTTTTCTTTCTTTATTTCTATAAAATGTTCCGCTATATCTGGATAGTGTTTCAAAGGGTTTCATTTGAACCAAGCGTTTTACGGAAGTAAATTAATATAATTTTGTGGGTGACAAACTAATAATCTGGCCTGAAATAAGACAGAAAAACAAAATCTGATTGAGTGTGTCCCACAAAAATCGGGGTTAGTTGGAATTTCTCATGTCTATTGCCCACTCAAGGTTATATTGTGAAAACTTGGATTATGATCAATTTTGCATCGGTATACGTAACTTTAAAACAATCACAGTAAGAGATTGGGAAGAAACATTAATTGTAATGAATAAGAAACGACTTTATTACTGGAGATGGTCTGTTTGCTCAATCTTGTTTGCAATGAAATATGGGTGGAATCGAAATGGCGACCGTGTTGGGATGGTCTGATATCTCGGTAAACTAAGATGGTATAGGGGCCGTGAGGTTTACTTCATAGTCTCCACATGAACATCTGCAATAAAAGCGCGGCCGAGATACTGAGGCTACGTTCGAGAATCCACCTCATTCTTGGGTCTGAATGTGAGGTGCCGAGGGAAGCCGAGTCATTTGGTGGCCTTTTAGTTGCCAGACGTCGTCAATTTACCCCACCTTTCTGCATATCGCTCCAGTGTATTATCTGTATATGGTAGGGATCTGCTGCTGGACTGTTAGTCTCCGAGGCCCGCCCCCTGTACATGTCATTCGACAAATGGAAATTTAAGCCGTACGACGTCGGGCATTACAGGTTAGTTTTTCAGGGTATTCTTGCATTCACCATGTTTATCCCATGCTGAGACATTTACGCCATCAGGCGTCCTCGATGCTCATCCATTAACAACAAACGAGTTATTTGTTTGAGCTGATCTGTCATCACAGCGCCCGAGCTAGTGTATCTAGGGACCGTGTGGATATTCATATTCTTCACATGAACAGCTGCAATAACAGCGCGGCTGAGATACTAAGGCTAAGTCCACCGTATTCTCGGGTCTGAGGTCTGAATGTGAGGTGTCGAGAAAAGCTTGTGGTTGATTCATATGGTTGCTTTTTAGCCGCCAGATGTCAGTTTGTGCCACCTCTTATATCGCTCCAATTAATCACATATATACATCTAATTTTGCCGAGACTGGCCTGATATTTGCAGAAATGGACAGAAGAGGGATGCGCAAATAACTGACGGCAAGATAACACAGTCTTACAATGCAACTAGATTTTAGTTAATTTTTGGTTTTGGCTATAACGTCTGAGGCTGTTCAATCTGATTAAAATTAAATCCTGTCTGCTCCCCCATTTGGAGATGTCGCTTGAAGGATCTAACAGGCTTGCAGTAACTCGAGTGACAACCAATCCTGAGAACACTTCATAGTGCTTTGAAGGGAACATTAATGACAGAGAAATTTTGGTTGGCTCAGTCGACTTATTCACCGCGCTGGCGGGGTGTCTTTTCATGTTTCCGCGGTCCCGACATTGTGGCACCATAATACGTGGTAGATATATAGACTGGTCTGTAGTGTAAACGTTAGGGTAAACGGACACTGTGACCCTATCTGCCCTCCCCGGCTGCAAGTGGACTAGTCCAGATGCGACCATGATGTCATAATGCTATTAAATATTCATGGTAAGGGCGCTCAGAACACCAAATTCAATTGTAATACTTAATATTCTATATAGCGACATGTACGATTGGAGAGAATTGATAGGATATTAATTTATTAAGATTGGGGGTTGTTTGGATATCATGTGTTTTCACATAGTGTTCAAATGAACAACGCATTCAGAGGGTGACTGATACTCTGGACACGACTCGGAATTCATTTGGATAAAGAATAATGATCAGTGATTTCGGAGTTTATGTATAGAACATCATTATGTCTTGTTGACATCATCGAAAACTGTTTTTCTTGTATTTATTTTATACACATTGGAGGGAGGGAGGGAGGGAATTTGGCTTAATGTCACACTCAAGTTTGTTTCACTCATATGGTGACAGTCAGTTTGGTTGGTGGAGGAAGCCGGAGT
>JAVTVY010031901.1:0-13121 GCA_036873755.1 Hanleya hanleyi | reverse complement strand
CTACCAACAGTGAATTGGATTTGTGGACTATTCCACCCACCCAAACCAGTATAGCCGAAGGACGTTGGGTAGAACATCGACCCCTGGCTAGCCTGACGGGACAGGGCCCCGTGGAATTTACCATTGAAAACAAAGATACGGCCTACCTGGATTTAGCCCACACCTACTTGTACGTGAAAGCCAAAATAACGGACATGGACGGGACGGACATAGAGGCCGATGCGAAAGTAGGTCCGGTGAATCTTAGGCTGCACTCCTTGTTCCAACAGGTAGATATAAGTCTGAACGATAGACTCATCAGTACGTCCACCAATACGTACCCGTACCGAGCCTACTTGGAGACGCTGTTGTCGTACGGCACTGATGCCAAAGAATCACACTTACAAGCTGAGCTGTACTTCAGGGATAAACCCGGATACCATGACAGCATACTCGGTGCCAATGCTGGGTTCATCACACGCAAAAGAATGACAGCCGAAAGCAAGTCCATCGATATGATGGGGCGACTGCACGCCGATCTGTTCATGCAAGACCGCTACATGATGAACGGTGTATCCATCAAGATCAAGTTGATCCGGTCCTTACCCACGTTCGCCTTAATGGCCGGTGGGGCGGGAGATATCCATTACAACATCGTCATTGAAGATGCAGCCCTATTTGTCCGTACGGTAGATTTGCAACAGGGTGTGTTGCTGAGTCACATGGAAGCCTTATCGAAAAAACCAGCCCTGTACCCCATCCGACGCGTACATACCAAGGTGTTCTCTGTGCCAACAGGTACGATGATGGCCAATCGTGAAAATTTATTTCTAGGGGATCTGCCTAAACGTCTTACCCTGGCGTGTGTGACCAACACCGCATTCAATGGAAATTGGGCTGAGAATCCGTTCAAATTTGAACATTTCAACATCAACTTTGTGGCACTGCACGTGGCCGGTCATCAAATTCCAGCCCGGCCATTACAACCGAACTTTACTAGCGGAAACTATGTGCGGACCTACCTGAACCTGTTTACAGCCACAGGACAAAACAACCAGGACGAAGGCAATACCATCAGTCGAGAAGACTTTAGCCATGGGTACACATTGTTCGCCTTTGACCTCACCCCCACCTTGGAACACGATCATCAACTGGCTTTGCTGAAGAAAAGAAACCTACGGTTGGAACTGCGTTTCGCCACTCCTCTAGCCCACACCATTAACGTGATTTGCTACGCCGAGTTTGATAACGTCATCAGCGTGGATCAGCAAAGAAACGTGCTGTGTGACTACGCCAGCTAAGAGTCATGGATACAGAGCAGCTGATGAGCATACTCCAGCGAGATCCCAAGATCCCCTTTCGAGGTGTGTTTCCACGCAATGTGTTTCCCACCCACTCCACCACCCCAGCAGCCTATATCCTGAATACAGACACGAGGAGTCGACCCGGTGAACATTGGATAGCTGTGTACGTGGACACCCAAGGGCAAGGCGAATACTTTGATTCCTACGGACTTGCACCCCTACATGCCGATTTGGTGAAATTCATGGACGTCTCTACTACAGAGTGGCGTTGGAATACGCAAAGATTACAAGGCCCCTTGAGTAGTGTGTGCGGACAGTACTGTGTGTTTTATCTCACTCACCGGAGTAGAGGACATTCTATGCCCACCATTGTACATATGTTTGATGATTATTGTCAAGCCGAAGACCGTGATGTCCTCGTCTATGACTGGACGGCCTCTCGTTTTAATGTGCATGCTCCATTTCTCTGGTTAACTTAAAAAAATGTACTGCGCGCGCGCGCAGACCACTTGTTTATTGTTATTGTTATGACGTTGTTGTTCTGACGTTCTATTGAATAAAAGATGAAAAAAAAACACAAAAAATGTTTTGACTTTCTCTTTTTATTTAAGTCAACAAGAAAGGATTAGACTATATATACAAATAGAATACAGGGTACACATAGTAGGGGGGTTAAGGTACATAAAAAGTTCTGTCAGGAGTAGGAATCGAACCTACGTACGGCAATGCCGACCAGCATTTAATACCGGCGCCTTAGACCACTCGGCCATCCTGACTTTTACAGTTTTATAGCTCGTGTATCAACAGTTATAGTTCGACATTGTTTTTTACAAGTCCAAGTAAGTGGTGCTCACACCGTCGGCCAACACTTTTCGTTTGGGATAAAAGAAAGTAAAGGCGTCTCGTTGCTGGATATAGGTGCGCATCTGGTGGTCGACGACCCGGAATCCTCTGTTAGTGCCACTCGCACTGGCCTGGCTTTGTAATACGCCCAGGTAGAGAGCTTTGTCGATTTTTGGATCGCGCCGGCTCACTCCTTTGCAGCTAAACTTATCCTCTCCTCCTCCATCTCCTCCGTAACAGTAGTAGGTCTTAGAGGAGAGCGCAATCATAGCATCCCCGCTCAACTCTAGTTTAAACAGGCCGGGTGTCCGCTTATCGTAGGTGTAGTGATCGCGTCGGGGTAGCCACTGGTCCCGTTCCGCCTCATATTGTGCACGTAACTCTGGTTTGACGAGTGACTCCCAGTCCGGGTTGGAAACGGCCATGGAGGCCGAGTCAGTGTCCATTTCCATGAGTTGCCAGTCTGAGGAATTAAAATACACACCCATAAAATCGTATATGAATTCCAGCATCCTCAGCTTGGCCACCTGATAGACCATACATCCAATCTGCAGGGGTAAGTTGTACCGGATAGTCTTCTTGGCTGAAGTGACTTCATAGGTGTCGTCATCGATGACCTCCACGGATCGAAACAGAGAAGAATTCACTCTTTTGCGGGCTTGGGTAGTAGTGCAAATGTTCACGTTGACGTGCTTATCCTGGTTCGTAACTGTTTTTCCGTAATAACCATTGCCAGTGAGCTTCCAAGATTCAGCGATGATGGCCTGACTCGGGTATTCATCACCTTGACGACGGGCCTTCGTCACGAGGTCGGCATTCTCCGCAAAACAAGCCTCAGGTACGTACTGTATCACTTGATATATTTGAGTAATTTCCAAACCGTGGTTCATGTACCACTGCAGTAAGGGGGTACCCAGCAAGATTTTCTCGGCCCACATACTCCCAATCAACATGCGGCGCGGTTTAGGCAAACACTCGTGTTGCTCCGCATAGGCGCCCATGGTCTCTCCAATGTCAGCCCGACCCACCAGCGTGTTCTTGAAGATAGGCGGACACTGGGCGAAGAGGGGCTTGAGAGTGTCGGGAACATGCAAATCGCATTCCACAAAACCGTAGAGCTGCCCCGAACGAATGGCATCCAACATCTGTGGCAGACTCAGCAGTCGCCGACGACTCAAGGGGTACTCACGTTCTTTTAGGAACCGTTGTAAATGGGGCAGGGCCTGGCACATCGTGTGAAATTCACACTCCCACATCTCAATCAGATGGTATCCTCGCTCTTTTACATAATCTCCGTTGGCCACTACTTCTTCCCGTAATTCTTCCGCCGATTTTCCACGTCGCTCATTGAAGCGTCCAGCGCTGAAATGACATTCGTGGCCGTGCCAGTAACAGCCATAAAACTGGAAAACGGTCGGTGTTCCTTGTACAAGGGCAAACCCATCGACGGGGAGTCGACGATCTCCTATACGCTTCTCTGTGGCGTTGGTCTGGTGTCGTATATAAATTCCCCGTCGATAGGCTTCCCACTCCAACCACTGGTCGGCGAGATGTTTGTAAGGTGACCGTTGAGGTGTAAAATGCCGATCCTCCCCCAACCAACGTGTATAATGGCCGCTGGGCGTGGGTTGGGCGAGGGACCACAGGTAGAGGGCATTAGCGTCAAATCCAATGATTTTGGCACAGGGTTTCCCACTGGGCAAAGTAGTCACATCCTTCTCGTGATAACGGTGAAAAATAAGGCTAGGTCCGCCCACAATGTTCTTCTTTAAACAATCATGCATGTCTGCATCTTTTTGGTGAATCAGTGAGAAGTATGTAGCACACTCTTGAAACAAATGGCGAAGGGCTAGACCCGGTAAACTCAAGCACTCTTTAAAGATATCCACGTGCATTTGGCGACGAAAGAGTTGCACCATTTTCTCGGCCGCTTCCAGGAAAGGAACCACATCTAGGTTATTATACCACACCAGGAAATCTCGCAACGTCTTCATGCTGTGGCGGTTCCACACTTGTTGGAGTTCGATGTAGGTGGCCTCTGGCAGAGCTTCCCCTTTCAGGTCATTGTAAAACGCTTCCCGGGGTGGCAACTGGGTGTCTTCTAAGCGGTCCAGGCTCGTCATATAGGTGTAAGGGAAGTAACCTTTGGTTTGTGCACAGTTATAGGCCTTGACCCACTGATCATAGCTACAATTAGGAGCTAAATAGTTCCGTACATCGAGGAAATGCAGTGATGTGGTAGTAAGGGCCATATGGTTATTTATCTTCTTGATCACCGACTTCAGGGTATCGGACTGGGCCAAGTAGGGGTAGAGAAATTCTTTCACCATGTTCAAATCGTATCGTCCCGAATTGAAGCCGAGCACCGGTAACTGACCTAGGTATTGTAGGAACCGTAACTTCAATTTCTCCGCATACGGTTTAGGTAAAGGCACATCCTGCGACTGCAGAGGCTGCGACTGGGATTCCGGCTCCGACTCGGACTCTGACTCGTCATCATCGCTGAACGCTACACCGGGTACAGGAATGCGGTCGTCCAGCTGGGCCAGTACGTCCTCGAACTTGGCCACCAACAATTCCGTACTGGCCGCACTGACTTCCTCTAAATACTCCATCATCCGGGTGATCAACTCATGGGATTCCCCCGTGGACACGAAACACACCGGAGCAGCGTCATAGCCAGGTACGTTGCTGGAAATACTGACACTCAGAGGGATATGGCGCTGCGTCCACTGCGTTTTCGCTGAAAACATGTCCATGGGCTCCAACAGGGCCTCAAAATCGTAACACGCCCGGTAGGGAAAATAACGGTCCACCTCCGGTATCATCACACCCTCATCGGCCAGTTCCTGGAAAATAGTAGGTGCATTATGATACACTCCACCCGGATATACTCGCTTGACACTGTTGTCACAGATTTTCTCGTGGCGATGTAAGTCGTAAGACTTTTTAAACACACGATGGCATTGGGCACAACTGAAAGACTGAGCGTACTGGCTCATATTGTAAATGAGCGAAAAATGACTCACGCCATTGTCATCGAACACATTGACTTTCATCGTAGCAGCATACCGTTCTGTTGATCGCCGAACCAATTCAGCCACAAATGTATCCTCCTCCTCACATCGTAATCGATAAACAAAGATATTAATATCGAACAGTGTTTCCACGTCATCCAAATTCTTAAAAGGCACTCCACGGAAGTGCCGCTTATCCACGTCTTGCTGCTCTAAATACTCCTCCCAATAGCCATCGGCCACTGTGTCACAAGCCTTGGGGTCACACTCGTCCAGATGCACGGCCAAACACCGAAACAGACATTTCCGGTCTTTGTAGGGCCCCTTTTGCCCTGCTGTTAATGCATACAGGCCTTTTCGACGAAGCAACCACGGGGGGAGTAGTACAGGAGCACCGATCGGATGATCTCTCATTTTCGTGACGAAAAATGTGACGTTAGTCACCATTTCCACAAGCCATTGGGTATTGGGGCGTTGCAACCGAGCCCATTCCAATGGATCCAACGTAGTCAATTGGTCGATGAGTGGCTCCAGGGAAATCGCATCCGTTACCGTGAACGGCTGATCAAACACATAGGTATTATTGCTGGGATAATAATACCGCAGCTGGTCCGTCTCCTTGTGCCGTAAAATGTACCCGAATGTCATATTCAACTTGAACGCTGTCACCTGATCTTTGAAAATGTTCTCGGCATAGGTAGACAGATACGTGAGGCCCTCCAGCCGAAAATTGTACAAGTCCAAAAGACGACGGTCACGGTGATAACAATGGCGTATGGTAGCCCAGTGTCGTTGATAAATGACCCTCACACGCTCATCTTCAGGCAAGACTTCAACCGGAGGTGCTGCTGGGTCCCAGGGAAAATCTTCTCCACGTCTCATGCTTTTCGTCTCATACAAGCGGATAGGCAAGCAGGCAGGCAGGATGGTGAATTTGCACTGGTAAAAGTGAAAAAAGTAAAAGGTTCACAGCTCATACAAAACAGGCAAGCAGGCTGGATGACTGACTAGAGGTGAAGCAAGCAGGCAGGCAGGCAGGCAGGCAGGTAGGCAGACAGGGAGGCTGGTCAGGTCAGGTAAGTCACAGTGCTACGCAAAGGTAGTGCAATGAATACACCCCTTTGCCTAAAAATCGACTCCTTTTATACGTTTTTCTACAGACCGCCATCTTGTACCCACCTCCCACCACCATCCAATGTGGTGGGAAGTGGGTACAAAATGGCGGCCAATATCTTGTACCCACCTCCCACCACCATCCAATGTGGTGGGAGGTGGGTACAAAATGGCGGCCAATATCTTGTACCCACCTCCCACCACCCTCCAACCATGTGGTGGGAGGTGGGTACAAAATGGCGGCTACCCACCTTCCACCACCCTCAAACCAGGCCGCCATCTTGTACCCACCTCCCACCACACATCCATCACGCATGCGCACATCGCCAGGGTGGTGGGAGGTGGGTACAAAATGGCGGAAACCCACCTCCCACCACACTCCAAATGGGGTGGGAGGTGGGTAGAAGATGGCGGCTACCCACCTCCCACCACACTCAAACAGGGCCGCCATCTTGTACCCACCTCCCACCACACAGCCACACACGCCGCCATCTTGTACCCACCTCCCACCACACATCCATCACGCATGCGCACATACACACTTATGACGTCAATACAAGTTCTGCGCATGCGCAGTGAAGCGCTAAATACTTTAAAGACGCCTTGTATACTACTGGGGTAGGTATTTTATTTAAAAAGTCTCTAAATATTTCTATTGATTCAGTGTCACGTGATTTTGATGGCCGTGTTGTATGCTGTGACTGTTCCATCAATGATTTTCAGCTCAGATTACTTTGTATTTATGCTCCGGACCGTGAGGCCGACAGGAAAGATTTTTTAGAATCTCTATGTCAATACTGTGTAACTAGCCGTCCTATTGTAATGGACGGTGATTTTAATTGTATTTTTGACTCACGTATTGACAAAATTGGTGGAAACCCTGAACGAAGTTTGGGGGGTTCCAAAATTATTTCTCAGCTTTGTTCTGATTGTGATTTTAAAGATGTATATAGATATACTTACCCTGATACGGTGGCTGTATCTTGGTCCAGTTCCTCTGTATCTTGTCTCCTTGATCGTTTTTTTATCTCCGATTCTCTCATTCAATTTCTTTCTGACTCTAGCATTACTCCTTCTGCCTGTTCTGATCATTCTTTTGTTAATTTCTCTTTAAGCCGTTTGGCATCTCCATTAACTGGACCGGGATACTGGCACTGTAACATCTCCGTTTTGGATGATCCCCTTTTATTGGAGGATATGAGTGACCTCTGGTCGGTTCTTCATGCTACGGCTGACTTCTCTCATCTTTGGTGGGAGGAGTGTAAGTCGGTCATGATTGAGCTGATCAGGGAGCACAGCTCTCGTCTGTCACGGAAGAGGAGGGAACATGTTAAAACAATTAAAAAGTCTATTTCGGAGTTTTCTCGCAATGATCCCTCTTCTCCTGTGATAAATGGGTTGCGTGACCAGCTTAATTCCGTCCTCTCCTCTTATAATAGGGGGTCTACATTAGGTCTAAGGCGAGAGATTTTAACTTTGATGATAAACCTTCACGTTATTTTTTTAACAAAGAAAAGGCTACTGCCAAGAAAAAACGAATGAAAAAAGTTGTTGTTGATGATATCGAATATTCCGCACCTGCTGATGTCACTTCTGCATGTAAAGATTTTTATTCTTCGTTATACTCTCGGGAGCCGGTGTCGAGCTCCATGATTGACTTCTTTCTGCAGGACTTGCCTCGTTTATCTCCGGAGGAGGCGGACTTTCTCGAAAGTCCGATTTCTCTGGAGGAGGTGAGAACTGCATTAAGGGGCATGAAGGATAACTCGTCGCCGGGTCCTGATGGCTTGCCGAAAGAATTTTACTTACGTTTTTTGGAATTATTCGGTAATGATTTTGTTATATATATTAATAAATGTTTTGATGCTGGGATTTTGTCGGAATCCCAGCGCATGTCATACATTACTTTATTATGTAAAGATGAGACCAAGGCTGAAAATCTTAAGTTTTGGAGGCCCATTTCTCTGCTCAACCTGGACTACAAAATCATTTCTAAAGTTATGTGTAACAGATTGGGCGGGGTGATGGGCTCCTTGGTCCATCTTGACCAGGCCGCTTCCGTTCCCGGTCGTTCTATATCCGACAATTGTCATTTATTAAGGAACGTTATTGATTATATTAACCAGAAAAACTTACCTGGTGTTTTTCTTTGTATTGATAACGAAAAGGCCTTTGACAGAGTTTCTCATGAATATCTTTTTCGGCTGCTTGAAGAGTATGGTTTTGGTCAAAATTTTATACGCTGGATTAAGCTTTTATACAATGATACCTCTAGCTCTGTCCTTGTGAACGGTTTTGTTTCGGAGTCGTTTCCGTTAAGGAGGGGGGTCCATCAGGGGTGTGCTTTAAGCCCGCTCCTGTATGTCCTCTCTCTGGAGCCACTCCTTAACAAGATTCGAGCCGATGACGAAGTTCGAGGTTTCCGTCCTCCTGGTTCTAAAATAGAAGGCAAAATTACAGCTTTTGCTGACGATATTACATGTACTTTGGCAAATGGTCGTTCCGTTGTCAAAGTCCTCAATTACTGCTCCCTTTTCGATGAAGCATCTGGCTCCCGAATTAATCTGTTCAAAACTAAAGGTATGTGGTTGGGTTCTCTGTCTGGGTGTGGGGATCAGCCTTATGGGATTGCTTGGGTTAACTCCTTAAATAAATTACTTGGAATTCATGTGGGAAATTATACTGATATTGATGAATTATATGAAGCTAACTGGTCTCCTGTTTTTAGAAAATATTCTTCTGTTTTAAATATGTGGAAAAATCGTACACTGTCTTTCAGGGGTAGGGCTGTCCTTCTCCAGACGCTTGCCTTGAGCAAGCTATGGTATGTTGGGCTGGTCCTAACCCTCCCTCCTCATTTTCTTGATCAATTCACCAGGCTTCAGTTTAACTTTTTTTGGAATGGGAGGCAAGTAGTATACAAGGCGTAAATTCAGTATTTAGCGCCTCACTGCGCATGCGCAGAACCTTGGGTGACGTCACAATTGGGCGTGTGCGCATGCGTGTGTGTGTGTGTGGATGGTGGGTGCTGGGTACAAAATGGCGGCATGTGTGGATGGTGGGTGCTGGGTACAAAATGGCGGCATGTGTGGATGGTGGGTGCTGGGTACAAGATGGCGGCATGTGTGGATGGTGGGTGCTGGGTACAAGATGGCGGCATGTGTGGATGGTGGGTGCTGGGTACAAGATGGCGGCGTGTGTGGATGGTGGGTGCTGGGTACAAAATGGCGGCATGTGTGGATGGTGGGTGCTGGGTACAAAATGGCGGCCTGTGTGGATGGTGGGTGCTGGGTACAAAATGGCGGCGTGTGTGGATGGTGGGTGCTGGGTACAAAATGGCGGCGTGTGTGTGGATGGTGGGTGCTGGGTACAAAATGGCGGCATGTGTGGATGGTGGGTGCTGGGTACAAGATGGCGGCCTGTGTGTGGATGGTGGGTGCTGGGTACAAAATGGCGGCGTGTGTGTGGATGGTGGGTGCTGGGTACAAGATGGCGGCTGGTGTGAGTGAGTGCAAGAATGTATTCATCCGCGGTCATGTCTACGAAAAGACACGGACTTTACCGAAGATACACGGACTTTAACGAAAAGACACGGACGTACACGAAAAGACGCGAAGGTGAACGCCATTGTGGGAAACCTCCCACAGACAGGTCAGTACATGCATTTCTATGTTGTTCACGCATAATAAAAGGATTGATCTGTAATCTGTGTTGTTGTTGTTGTTGTTGTTGCTCCTTTTTTTGGACTAACCCATCAGAATAGTACGTATCACGGACTACACCCGTAGAGCTACATCTGGTCTATAAAACACGTCCCTCTGGATCCCACACCTTCATTTCTACAGAGCGCATTAGATGCTCCTTCATGAATGCTTCACATTGATACCTCACTCCATCCCATCGGTCCACTAGGGGCTCTCCTAGCTCCAAAAAGGCTATTTTCATACCCTTCGGCCACCGCGCATGCGCACAATCACCCTAATTCAACCCCACACCAGGTCCATTAGATGCTCCTTCATAAATGCTTCACATTGATACCTCACTCGACCTCATTGGACCATTAGGGGCTCTCCTAGCTCCAAAAAGGCTATTTTCATACCCTTCGGCCACCGCGCATGCGCACAATCACCCTAATTCAACCCCACACCCAGTCCATTAGATGCTCCTTCATGAATGCTTCACATTGATACCTCACTCGACCTCATTGGACCATTAGGGGCTCTCCTAGCTCCAAAAAGGCTATTTTCATACCCTTCGGCCACCGCGCATGCGCACAATCACCCTAATTCAGCCCCACACCCAGTCCATCAGATGCTCCTTCACCTAAACTTCAATTTGATACCTCACTCGACCCACTACCTCCAAAAAAAAAAAAATTTGAATTAGGGTCCGCAGGCGCATACTGTCACGGCCATAATCCGAAGGGTATGCCTTTTTGGAGCTAGGGGAGCCCCTAATGGTCCAATGAGGTCGAGTGAAGTATCAATGTGAAGCATTCATGAAGGGGCATCTAATGGGCTAGGTGTTGATTGGACGAGAGTAACTTTATTTTTTTTCGGATATGACGCATGCGCGGTGGCCGAAGGATATGAATCTTCAAAATCTTCAACTTTTTTTTTTTTGGGGGGGGAAGTGGGTCGAGTGAGGTATCAAATTGAAGCTTATGTGAAGGGGCATGTGATGGACTGGGTGTGGGGTTGAATTAGGGTGATTGTGCGCATGCGCGGTGGCCGAAGGGTATGAAAATAGCCTTTTTGGAGCTAGGAGAGCCCCTAGTGGACCGATGGGATGAAGTGAGGTATCAAATTGAAGCTTAGGTGAAGGGGCATCGGATGGACTGGGTGTGGGGTTGAACTAGGGTGATTGTGCGCATGCGCGGTGGCCGAAGGGTATGAAAATAGCCTTTTTGGAGCTAGGAGAGCCCCTAATGGTCCAATGAGGTCGAGTGAGGTATCAATGTGAAGCATTCATGAAGGAGCATCTAATGCGCTCTGTAGAAATGAAGGTGTGGGATCCAGAGGGACGTGTTTTATAGACCAGATGTAGCTCTACGGGTGTAGTCCGTGATACGTACTATTCTGATGGGTTAGTCCAAAAAAAAGGAGCAACAACAACAACAACAACAACACAGATTACAGATCAATCCTTTTATTATGCGTGAACAACATAGAAATGCATGTACTGACCTGTCTGTGGGAGGTTTCCCACATATCTATTTTTACATCTAGGTTGAAGATTTATATCGACACTGCTACACACTTTTCGAGATGTGTTTTCACTTTCGATGAAAGCACAAAACAGTCTAAAATGAGTCTAAAAAAATTCATCTACGCTAATATTTTCTAGTGTTTTTGTAGAATATAGATTCGCGTTCATTTCTATTTCGTCAAGAAAAAATGTTTTGTAGAATATAGATTCGCGTTCATTTCTATTTCGTCAAGAAAAAATGTTTTGTAGAATATAGATTCGCGTTCATTTCTATTTCGTCAAGAAAAAATTTTCATCTCCAAAATTGGCAGATTGAAATGTTCTCTCTCTCTCTCTCTCTCTCATTTTATGCCACGGTATCTATTTTTACAGCTGTCAACTGTTATGGTTTGGTCACAATGTTGCCATTTTCTCCCCTATATCCCTATATTTAGCGTCCACAAAAAGAAGAGTATATTACAGCAATTATGTTCAAGAAAAGACCCGCTAGAAAATTGTCTTCAAATTGTCTGTTGTTGTGGGAGTATAAAAAAATCCTGGTCAACAGGGGCGCGTATATTTCGTGCGACGCTATGTTGCCAATGCATTGAAATTTGAATAGGTCGTCTGCATGGGTTTCAACGCAAGTATAGTACTAAAGTCTAGCTTACCTGATAAAAGAGCTTAGTCCAGATGTATACCTATATCCCATACTCCCGGGTGTTTGATGCATATCTGGGGCTGTTTTTTTCCTAGGTGGGTATAACACACCATGAAGCCTTCATCACCATGCATTCGTATGCTAAAAAAATATGGGTATTACCACCAATCTCATTTCCATATATATTTTTTCGAAATTCACAGATATTTCCATCGGTAAATCCTGTGTTCAGTATACCACGTGGATGAAATGAACGCACATACATGCTCCCTGGTTTGGTGTCCACATCCCAGCGGTTTTCTGTTTCTTGGCTTGTCACGCATTTTTTCGAAATTCACAGATATTTCCATCGGTATAAAATCCGGCGCACACGAGAGATATCAGCTGAGCTAACGGCCTCAATTACCTGTCAGCTCTCTTGTTGTTTCAGCGCACACGGTGAGCAAAAGTTTCAAGAAATTGATCCTGAGAGTTTGGTAAGATATTCCATTCATTCGTTACCGTTCCCGTGGAGTAGAATTTCATCCACCAGCTTTCACTGTTGTGGTGCGGGTCGGGGGCGGGAGTTTTGCACTGATGAAAACCAATGTCGTCCTCTCTCACGAAACCAAACACAAAAATTGACAAATTATACGGACTGCCACGATAAGCGAATGTATGCAACAAATAGCGTTCCGTACTGCAGATGTCCGATAAAATCCCTCCAGTCAAGGGGGGAGGGGGGAGAGTGTTACAGAATGTTGATTCCACAAACCTGTTCGGTGGCCTACATCATCGTTCAATCGCTGCTCATAAAGGCTGCGTTCAGCTCACCAGAACTGTATACACTTCGAAATCTGTGAAAGAATATCAATTTTCACGTTTCCTGTCTGATATCACACAAATTTATGCGTCCGCTCGAACACAACACAGCACACTCCTCGATTACAGTCCACGTGTGACGGGTACATGCAGGCGATGAATGATGCAGAGTTTCGTCACATTATTGATCTCAGCGGACACCGAAAGGAAGAAAGT
>JAVTVY010031900.1:0-12613 GCA_036873755.1 Hanleya hanleyi | reverse complement strand
GTCCGACGAAGCACAAATTACAATCCATTTTGCAAGCAGTGTTAATGATTAAAATAAATCTTAAATCTATTTCCTTTTACAAATGTTTAGATGGAATGCAAATACGCTTGATCGAGGTCCACGTGTTCGCCGGTAACACAAATTCATATACCTGATGTTATTTAATAGGTATGAATTACAGGCAGACATTCTGTGCAAACAGTTAGCTTCGTGCCGATTAACGCCACCTGGACTCCCAACTGATTTTCTTGAGCTCTCTCGTGTGAACGATCGCTCGCTAACAAAGACCTCACTTAGCGGGCTCTAATACTCTGCAGCTCGCTTCCAGCCATTGTCTGACCGTGCTAATAGCGCGCGGCCTGTGTTCAATCATGTCGACGGACTACATTCAACAGAGTTAGAACAATGGCCAGCTGATAATCATGGGCATTGGCGCGCTATACCTTATGCAGACATTCTGTGTCAGACAGTTCAGACCAGCTGAAAGGTGAGTGTTGGCGCACCAACGGCGCGCAAACGAAGCGTGCCAACACTCACCTTTCAGCTGGTCTGAACTGTACATCTGTACATCACAGTTTGCTGCAGTCGTCAGCTGTCATTGAATGATTATGAAACTTGGTACACATGTTTCTTATGATTAGAGGATGTACCTGTGCTATTTAGGAGATGAAATATTTTTGTTTTCTTCAAATTTTGAGGGTTTTGTCTAAGTAATCTGCCAATAATAATGTCAATACATGGAAAGTTTTCTGAAGCTGTGAGCTTTCATTGGATGAGTTTGATACTTGCTACCCAAGTTCAATGTGATTCGAGGCTGTGCATGTGCTATTTAAGAAATATGACATTAAATATGACATTTTGTCCTAATTATTGCAGTTTATACTTTGTACGTTTCCATTGATAAGGCCGTCCTTAAAATTATCTGGGTTTCCGGTAACCCGACCGACCCATCAAAAACTGAAAATCGAGGGTCGGCGGTTTTATTATTATTTTTTTTTCACGAGAAGAGAAATAAAATCCAAACCTGGTCTGTATTTGCAAGCTAATTCAAGTCGTCTATCTTCTACAAATGATTGTTCTCGCTGCTCCAGGCCTTGACATTTGACGCGAACGATCGTTTCGTTCACGTGACGGTTACGCGAAAAAAAATCACGAGAACGAAAAATGGGTTACGTGTGAAGCTAGTATAAAAAAAAAATTACACACGAATAATTGCCAAATGGTCATAGAACGTTCCTGGTTTTTACAGTCTTGAGGCATGGGATATATTTATGTATTTGTCTTCTTCTCCATTTAGTCATCGTCTTCTTTTAGTATCAAAAATTGTTTACTGGTTGGCGATCAACGTCGAGATTGTATTATACGGCCGCCATCTTGTAGGCGTGAGGTGAGTTGACAGGTGGAGTTCAACTATGTATGTCGAGAGCGGTGTCCAGGGATGAAAAGTACTTGGAATGTTTCTGTGAGCTAAATATGTATTTTAATACATGGCATATTGTTTTGTTATATGCAGTGGACATTCGTTGCGCACTATTTATGATAAGAGATGTTCGTATATTCGTTATAGCTGTGATCGTCTTAGCAAATAAAATTGAAAACGCATGTTCAGGGCCCTCCGCCCTGAACTCCTCGTAGAGGCTGTTCTTGTGCTGACAACATTGATGGCTGACAACATTGATGGCAGATTTTTAGTTCCAGTCTATGCGCAGGCTAAAGCAGGATGCGTGGATATGTGTACCGTTTGAAAATCGAGACTTTGGACATGTTGGAAAGCATTCTCCTCGCGATGTAAAAGACAAGTAAAGAGGAGCAAAATTAAATAATGAAATAAATATGCTTGCTGTCATACATAGAATTCTGATTCTGTAGTTCTAGACAATAAAACCATCTTCTGAAATTGTTTATGGTTCACAAGAGCACAAGATCTTACTTAAATCATTTGTTCAAAATGTGTAATCTAACTTGATATTCAATATTCTTGGCGTAACCCATTTACGTAACCTTTGGATTACGTGATCACCAGTCGCGTAACCGAACTAAAGTAAAGGTTACGCAAGTCGATTGCCCGTAACCTCTTTTTGGGTTACATGAATGTTTCAAAGGTCAAGGCCTGCTGCTCTAAAATGCATTTTTTTTTCACAATAAAATGTTCGCCGGTCGTTAACAGAACTGAATTCAGCGATACCGGAAGCACATGGCAAATCTCGGGGCTTTAGTTATTGCCCGTGACAAAAAGCTGTAGTTGTCTCCCTTGCCGTTCCGGGAACTAAAATGGCCATTTTCTGTTTCCGTGATACAAAGTGGAAATGTTTTAAAAAACAATCATATAACCCTCGTGTCGACGACATCGATACTTCTCGAGGTCTTACAGTCAATCGTGCAGGATGTCGAGGCAGAAATAGAAAACGGTTTCTAGATTGAATGCGGTATTTGAATTTCACTTTCCAAGGCCGCCTAAATGGAATAAATTCAATTATCCAGACTCCTGGCCTTTGTGGTATTGTTTTTCCTTTGTCATGTTAATGGACAAAACTTTCCAACATATACCCATATTGAGATTTGTAGTGTCGTAGGTGATTGAACTCCACTTTCAAATGTGCCTATCAGAAAAAAAAAAATAAAATAAAAAAAAATTGCCTACCTACCTACCCATCTTTTGCAATGGTCCGTTACCTGAAACAGGCATATTTTTAAGGATGGCCTAAGGTTTTTGTTGGGCAAAAATTTACAGATCTGTACATGGAAAGTTTGTTGAACCTTTTTTGGGAATATTATAAAACTTGGTGGACATGTTTCATGTTTTTCTAGGTCACAGCTCTCCCGCAGTAATCCCACACGGGACTGACCTATCCAGCAGTATTCCCAAATGGCACTGGCCTATCCAGGAGTAATGCCACACGGGACTGACCTATCCAGCAGTAATCCCATACGGAACTCAACTATCCAGCAGTAAACCCAGACCAGACTGGTCTATCCAGCAGTAATCCCATTTGGGACTGGCCTATCCAGCAGTAATCTCACACAGAGCTGACCTATCCAGCAGTAATCCCAAATGGCACTGGCCTATCCAGCAGTAATGCCACACGGGACTGACCTATCCAGCAGTAATCCCAGACCGGACTGGCCTATCCAGCAGTAATCCCACATGAGACTGGCCTATCCAGCAGTAATTCCATACGGGACTGGCCTATGCAGCAGTAATCTCGCACGGGACTGACCTATCCAGAAGTAATATGACACTGGACTGCAATATGCAGCAGTAATTCCACATGGCACTGACCTATCCAGCCATAATCCTACATGAGACTAACCTATCCCGCTGTAATCCCACACAGGTTTAGCCTATCCAGCAGTAATCCTACATGGGACTGGCCTCCCCAGCCGTAATCCCACACAGGATTGCCGTATGCAGCAGTAATCCCACACTGGACTGCCTATGCAGCAGCAATCCCACACGGGACTATCCTATCCAGCATTAATCCCATACGAGTCTCATCTATCCAGCAGTAATCACAGACAGGACTGGCCTATCCAGCAGTAATCCCACTTGGGACTGGACTATCCAGCAGTAATCCCACAGGGGACTGGTCTATCCATCAGTAATAACACACGGGACTGGTCCATCCAGCAGTAATCCTACACAGGACTGGCCTATACAGCAGTAATCTCACATGGGACTGACCTATCCAGCAGTAGTCTCACACTGGACTGCCCTATGCACCAGTAATCCGACAGCACTGACCTATCCATCCTACATGAGATTGACTTATATGCCAGTAATCCCACATGGGACTGATGTTATTGTCTGTACCAGATAATCTATTCCAGACATTATTGTCTGTACCACATCACCTATTCCAGACCTTATTGTTTGCTCTTCATGTATGCTTTCAATACTGCTGCACCTTCGGCGGATGATCCCGCAAGGCGAGATGTTGGTGTTCTCAGAATGCTTGTTGAAATATAGATTAGTCGCATAAAACGAAGAAATAATTTGCTGTGTAAATCATGGAACAATGAAGCTATAGATGTTGTTGAAAGATCCATGCAGTCCGGGGTATTTGTGGATGTCCACATTTTCTATAAATATATAATACGAAGCTGCGCATCTGAAACCCCTCGGCTCTGGGCGCCAGCCATTCATAATGTATTCAATTTAAAACAAGACTTCAGGAACACCAAGCAGTCAAGTAACAAATATACAGATTATGAAAAATTGTGCCATTAGAAATG
This sequence comes from Hanleya hanleyi, assembly GCA_036873755.1. Taxonomy (NCBI): domain Eukaryota; kingdom Metazoa; phylum Mollusca; class Polyplacophora; order Lepidopleurida; family Hanleyidae; genus Hanleya; species Hanleya hanleyi. Next base: position 8,380 of record JAVTVY010031900.1, on the reverse strand, counting down.
GCCTCAAACGTTTCCGTCCAATCAGAGAAACCGGTATTCATTACATAAGTCTGTTGATGCATCGACGATGTATACCAAATTTTACATCGAACATTTGAAAATTATCTGAGATAGAGATCCCTAATGATTTCGCATAAATTAAAGATGGCCGCCCATCCTTCCCACCATTCAGAGAAACTGATGTGGTTATTCATTGCAAGTCTCTTGATACATAGATTCTGTATACCAAGTTCATATAGAACACTGAAATGGTATCAAAGATAAACATCATTAAAGATTTTGCATGAATTAAAGATGGCCACCAAGGTTTCCGCCCAAGCAGAAAAACCAGAACTGTCTATTGATACATCGATGATGTATACCAAATTTTACATTGAGCACTTGAACCGTATCAGAGATATAGATCATTAATGATTTCGCATAAATTAAAGATGGCCGCCCATCCTTCCCGCCACTCAGAGGAACCGATGTGGTTATTCATTGCAAGTCTCTTGATACATCGATGCTGGATACCAAGTTTCATATAGAACACTGAAATGGTATCAAAGATATATATCATTGAAGATTTTGCATAAATTAAAGATGGCCGCCAAGGTTCCGCTCAATCAGAAACGCCAGAACTGTCATTTATCGTAAGTCTATTGATGCTTCGATGATATATACCAAATTTTACATCGAGCACTCGAACAGTATCAGAGATAGAGATCATTAATGATTTTGCATAAATTAAAGATGGCCGCCCATCCTTCCCGTCACTCAGAGGAACTGATGTGGCTATACATTGCAGATCTCTTGATACATCGATGCTGTATACCAAGTTTCGTATAGAACACTTGAATGGTATCAGAGATATATATCATTGAAGATTTTGCATGAATTAAAGATAGCCGCCAAGGTTTTCACCGAATCAGGGAAACTGGTTTGGTCATTCCTTTGAAGTTTCTTGATGCATCGATGATCTATACCAAGTTTCACACTGAACAGAGAAATGGTACCTAAGATACACAAGATTAATGATTTCGCATAAATTAAATATGGCCGCCAAAGTTTCCAACCAATCAGATCCAGATTCAATAGGGTTCTGGGTCATGAGTATATGGATGTGCAGTGCAAGTTTGGGGTGCCTAGGGTAAGTCGTTCTAAAGATATCTTGGTAACAAGAAAGCTGTGATGGTTTCGCATAAATTAAAGATGGCCGCCAAAGTTTCTAACCAATCGGGTCCAGATTCAATAGGGTTCTGGGTCACAAGCATACGGATGTGCACTGCAAGGTTGGTGTGCCTAGGGTAAGTCGTTCTGAAGATATCTTGGTAACGAGAAAGGTGTGACGGACGGACGGACAGACGTACATGACGACGACAATACCCTTCGGCCAAATTTTGGCCGAGGGGTAAAAACTGAAGTTCACATAGCCCTATACCCCAATCAATACCCCGATCAAGGTATAATATCTCGATCAAGGTATTTTCCCCAACCTGGTCAAGTTTAGCCCTACTCGAGACTGACCTTGACCAATTTTCAAAAGTCACAGATCAAAATGTGTATAGCAATGTCCAGAACAGGGAGCTGGAGACGACTTATTTGGCAGAATGCTGCCGTACGAAGGTTTCTAGGTCATGTTCATTCTGTACTGACCTTGACCTATTTTCAAAGGTCACAGAAGTCAAATGTAAATAGCAGCCATATTTGGTTGTGAACACAATATCTAAGGGACCTGGATGTACACTCTTGTGGTTTGAACACAGTTATTGCTGTCTCATATCCACCTTTATGCAAAGTTCACTATAGAGCCTTATCGAGAGAGTTTTAGTAGCTGTGATGGTAACATGCCCTTTCAGACAGGCGGTCCACACTGGTATTGCCGTAAATATTTCATGATACAGGAGTAGGTAGCGAGAAGCATTGGTAGATACTTCATGTAGGAAGCTGTTGTCTGAGTCTTTGTGTCACTGAAAAGGCTCAAGTCTAGACACATTGTTGTCCCCCCGTCTTGGCTATTGTATGTATTGTCTCCGAGATTCTTACATGGAGTATGAACCGAAGCATTGGTAGAAACACTACTTAGTGTACAATATGTCTGACTGGTTGATTATTTCTTTATGTTCTCTACAACTTCTATTGGAACCTGTTGTAAACCACCATTCCTGACAACATGATTATTGATCAATTAAATGCTTGTCGCTAATATTTTTTGGGAGTCCCCCATCTTCTGTATTATGCTAAGTTAATCCGAGAATCCCAATCGTCGTGATTCGTGATTATGACTGGTCCCGTCAAGCAGGATACTTACTGATTGTAGGATTAAGTAAGAAATTGAAAACTCATAATACAGAGCTTCGTTCTTAGCGTGAGTGATAGCTCACCTGCGCACAAACACTCTCGTAAATTCATGTCACGAGAGGTATTTTCAACTCGCGTAAACTGTCATATTTTATATTGTATTATATTGCAATCACTCGCCTGACCTCCAAATACCCTGAGTCCTCTCCTAAATATTTTGACATGAGCTATTTAATTCTAAACACGAAGCCCTGTAATAATTTGTATTTATTAACATTACCGGAGGAAGGTCTGTCGGCAGTTGCAGTGGTACATGTAAATGCTGTGGCATAATTAGTTCACCTCACTCCGAACGTTGATGGTGAGGGTATATATTGTGATCATGATTTCTGTCCGTCTGTCTGTTAACTTTTTATGATTATGCGATATCTCCTGTTCCAGAACTTTGGGTAATCTTTTTCATGGGACAGAGAAGAACTCATTCATTTGAGGTCAAACGGTCAAGGTCATTTGGGCTGAGTGTCTGTCATGATAATTTGACGTCAAACATCATCTGTCGTAACTAGGTCAGTCAGAGTTGGATACTGAAAAAGTTCAATAAAAGCCGCTGTATTAGATAAGAAAACAACAAAACTTGTGAAAGGTGGCCCTGTGTCATTGTGCATACCCCAGGTCATGGTAAGAATAGGCCTCAGCTCCTGAGATGGTTTGTTGAAGAGGTGACTACATGTAACTGGGGCACCCATGAGGTTTGTGGGTGTGAAAATGGATACGACCCCGGGGGTCCCGGGTGTAGAAAGGAACACGACCCTACCCATGGGGTTCCTGGGTGTGAAAAGTGATAGTCATGATATGACTGAAATATAGTTGAAAGCGATGCTAAATGATGTTCACTCAGTCTCTTGTGAAAAGTGGTCTGATCGTGAAGGGAAATAATTATTCAGTAATTCATTGATGCGAGGTAAAGGGCAGTTAAACGGTCGAATGATTATTAAAGATTATTTTACTGTCCCATCATGGGTGAGGGGTTAGGGAGAGGTCAGACTAATCTGTAGTAACAGTACCAAGAAAAGTGTCATTCATTAGAATACTTGGATATAAACCTTGAAATGAAATTCAAATCAAGGTGTTGGAATGCTGAACGATGCAGTGAACTTCAGCCCAAGGGCAAATAGCATAATTGATGCAGAACTATGCAGTCGGTTAATATGCTGATGGTGGACAGCATATTTTAGGTTATGCTTCAGGGCATTTTGTAATTTAGCATGTGAATTTGTGTAAACGCTGCCGCCTGTTATTACAACTGGTAAAGATATATCTGGCAAACTTGTGACAGCTGGTAATATACTACATGCAACAACAATCCTAAGCAGGGGTCGAAATTGCTATGTATTTGCAGGACATGTCCGGCAGAAAATTGGCACTGTTGTGCAGTTTTTCAGTCAGTTTGCCTGTATTTTAATTATGTCCCAGACAATTCTTGACAAATGTCCTGTAAATATTTGGTGAATATTTCAATCCCTGCCAATAGTCTGTGAGCTACTAGTCACCTTGCATCCGCCCCCACTACAGAGCGAAACTATGTTGTTTATGTACTTTAGGACATGTCAAATGAGAAACAACTTGTTAACACTCGATAAACTGGGACTCACTACCCCTTTAATCAGTTTGAAATTCCTCCCTGTGTTAAAAACTACAATTTATGTGACAATAGGGGGTATGGTTACAAGAACAGTCTTATCTTCCATAATTATTATCCAATCCTTATAATGCTGGTCACATATTATTCAGCGTTGATTGCTGCATCAAAATGTACAAGATACTAAATTTACTATTTGTTGGGTATGACGTCACACAGGGACCATACATACAGCAGTAGGAGTAGTAGCGAAAACGAGCGTTTTGGGGGTGTTTGAGGGTGTGTTTGAGCGATTGAGGAACCATTCTTCCTCCAAATGCATCGTGGGAGGTGTCAAAGTGAAGCCCTCGTTGTGTAGACCACAACTTGAGGGATGTACACGTCATCTGTGACGTAATTGGGGACGTCATCAGTAGGAGTAGTAGCCAAAGTGGGCATTTTGGGGGTGTGAACGAAGGTCTTTGGGTTAGAGATTGACCATCAATGGTCCAAATGGACCGAATGGTATGTTTTTGGTTGGAAGTCGCATTGTGCTACTTATGCGCAGTTGGGCAGTAGTAACGAAAGATGTCATTTTGGGCGTGGGCAATGACATGTTTGGGCAATCAAGGGACCATTGCTTGGTCCAAATAGACCGGTTGGGATATCATAGTGAAGCTTTCATGGCTTAGAGTCAGACTGGCATGTTTTTTTTATTGGAAGTCGCGCCAATATGCGCATGCGCAGCTGGGATGTAGTAACTAAAGTGTTCATTCTTGAGGTGCCGAGATGTATATTTGAGATGTTGAGATTTTATATCTCATGGAGTATAGGGTGTCACCTTGAAGCTGTCGTGGTGCAGACCACGAATTGAGGGATTTCCATGTCATCTGTGACCTCATTGGTGACGTCACCAGTATGAGTGGTAGCGAAAGCGGTCATTTTAGGGTGCGTAGGGGTGCTTTGAAGAGACCGAGGAACAATTCCTGGTACGAATGGGACGTGTGGGGTATCACATTGAAGCATTCATGTGACAGCGTCCGACTGGTCTGGTGTATCGTGGAATTAAGGGATATGGCGTGCATGCGCAGACAGGAAATAGTGGAAAAGGGCACTGGAATGGAATTTTAGCCCTGAGGTGGACCATCCGTGGTCCGAATGGGCCCAGGGATTCATAGACGTCCATTCTTACTACCGTTAAACGGTAGTAAGAAAATGTCAAAAACTGAATATAGACAGCAAAACACTCAAAAGTGTACGTTTTGGACAAGAAATACTCAATGTTTTTGACGAAAACTCAATACTCGAAATGGTGCAAATTATTTCAGTAATGTGAAAATCATCGCCGATCCTTCGACAATTTGTCTTCGAACGTTTGGGGATTTCCAGTTCTAGAAATAATTTCCATCTCCGCGAGTTCTTGCCGATTATACCTCACCATAGGCTCTCAGTTACTATCAATACTCGACGGGAAGCAAAAAATACGGTTTCGGAGATTAATTTTCGGGACCGGGAATTGCCGATTCAATGACTTCGCATAATCAGAATTCGTTAGCCAATGAGCATCAAGAAACACGGCCGAGCCCTTGCAAGCGTTATATGATAATTATCTTTGAATGTTTATGATAGTTTGTGATCTCTTACCGCTGTTGTTGTTGCTACGAAGTTGAAACACGAGGTCCAAGGGAGGTAACTAGTTTGTTATATCAAATAATCAAGTTGAAAACAAAAAAGTTTGATTTCCTACAAACATTACCATGGGCTTGGAATCGATTTTTTTTTAGCTTTGTTTATTTTTCTTCACATAGTCCTTATAGTACCAGTGGACTAGACTGGATCAACAACGTTCTTTTCTATCAAACAATGTTTTTAATTAATGTCCCTATTTAATCTCTCCATTTTATTTGTCAAGTTAAACACTTACCCATGGAAAACTTTTTCAAATTTTATTTCGTTATTTCATTATAAAACACGTTACCAGCTTCACCTGGATGAGTTATTTATCATGTTTAATTATATTTGATGACCATTATCCAAATCACATTAGATAGCTCACCTTAGTACTACAGAAACTATTTGTTCATATCTTAATTGGTAGGGTGGTAAAAACATTCAAAAACTCGATATCAACTTGTGGGTGGGCCGTAAAAACTTGGAAAAACTCAATTTGAGCATAAAAAGAACTCAATATTTTATATTGGGTAGTAAAAATTTGGACTTCTATGAATCCCTGGGGCCGTGAGGGGTTTCGTAGTGAAGGGGTTGTGGGTTAACGTCAGATTGGACTGGTGTGTACCCTAGTATCATCGTTCTGTGCATGCACAGTCTGGCAGCACTATGGAGGTCTTGTCCAATCAGAAGCCGCCATTTGAGAAACTACAGAGCTTGGAGCTGTGGGATGGATCGGTTGAGAGCTCGGAGCTCTTGAAGTCGGAGCACTTGGAGCTCGGAGCTCGGAAGTGACATCGCACGCATGCACACGCATCTGTGATGCAGCTTGTATCCTATAGCCCATAGGGCATAGGGTACACCAGGGTGCGGATGCACCACGGGTGCTTGTGCATGCGTGCGATGATATTGATATCACTTGCTACCTTAGCTCCGAGCTCTCAACCGATCCATCCCACATCTCCGAGCTCTGTAGTTTCTCAAATGGCGGCTTCTGATTGGACAAGATCTCCATAGTGCTGCCAGACTGTGCATGCACAGAACGATGATACTAGGCTACACACCAGTCCAATCTGACGTTAACCCACAACCCCTTCACTACGAAACCCCACACGACCCATTCGGATCACGGATGGTCCACCTCGAGGCTAAAATTCCATTCCAGTGCCCTTTTCCACTTTTCCTGTCTGCGCATGCATGCCATGTCCACCACTTCCACGACACGTGTACACCAGACCAGTCCGACGCTGTCACACGAATGCTTCAATATGATACCCTACACGTCCCATTCGGACCAGAAATTGTTCCTCAGTCTATCAAACACACCCCTACGCACCCCTAAAATGGCCGCTTTCGCTGCCACTCATACTGATGACGTCACCAATGAGGTCACAGATGACAGGGAAATCCCTCGGGTCGTGGTCTACACCACGCAGAGCTTCAAGATGACACTCTACCTCCATCTTTGGATGAGATATAGAACCTCAATCTCTCAAATACACACCTCCGCACCTCAAGAATGAACACTTTACTTACTACATCCCAACTGCGCCTGCGCAGATTGTCGCGACTTCCAATAAAAAAACATGCCAGTCGGACTCTACCTCATGAAAGCTTCATTATGATATCCCAACCGGTCTATTTGAACCAAACATGGGTCCCTTGATTGCCCAAATATGTCATTGCCGAGGCGCAAAATGATATCTTTCGTTACTACTGCCCAACTGCGCATGAGTAGCACAATGCGACTTCCAACAGAAAACATACCATTCGTCATCTTCATGAAGAGAGCTACAAGGTTACACCCCACACGGTCCATTTGGACCATTGATGGTCAATCTCTAACCCAAAGACTTTCCTTCACACCCCCAAAATGCTCACTTTGGCTACTACTCCTACTGATGACGCCACAGATGAAGTGCACAGCCCTCAAGTTGTGGTCTACACACCGACAGCTTCACTTTGACAACTCATACCATGCATTCGGACGAAGAATGGCTCCTCAATCGCTCAAACACACCCTCACACACCCCCATAACGCCTGTTTTCGCTACTACTCCTACTGTTGTATGTATGGTTCCTGTGTGACGTTATACCCAACAAATAGTAATAGTATCTTGTAAATATTTGATGCAGCTATCAATGCTGAATAATATGTGACCAACATTATAAAGATTGGATAATAATTATGGAAGATAAGACTGTTCTTGTAACCCAGGGGTTATTCTAGCCCAAAATTGTTCATAAACTCAATTTCAAAATTTTGAAAACTCAATTTTTGAATTGAGAAATTCTACAAAACTCAATATTTTTGCCTTTTTCATCAAAAAAATGATGAAACTCAATTTTCCCAACTTTTTCATCGCACCAATTACAGAACTGAGGTTGGTCATATGTTTGGTCATATGTTTACGACACTTCTTCAGAGACCAACAAATACTGACAATTCTATTTACATGAATTATATCACAGTCTACAACAACATTGCTAAAATAACTCCGTGTTACGAGATAACTCATTGGCCCAAACCATGACAGGGTGCCGTGTATCATCCAACAATTGAAGGCGACATTAGCACGACGTGTCTTCTTAGAGCAACAAGAACATATAGAACTGCTGCTGCATTGTCGATCAAGATATAAACTTCGGCCAAAGATAGTCAGCCGTTCACTTGTTACATGCATGTTTTGTGCACTCCGGTACAACCACACCAAACCACAGTATGGCTGTTGTCAGTTAATAGGTTGTTTAGCATGACCTCATGCTAAAACATCATGCTAGATGCTATAATTATTAATTATTGAAGCTAAATTT